>JAYMSP010002620.1:0-23246 GCA_036897095.1 Plantago elongata
ATTGGATAGATTAGCAAACTGGAGAACAAGATAATGAAGTTTCATTTCGATCGGAAGAATCCAGCTCGATCTGACAATTGAAGTTTGTGGAAGAGTCAAAAGAGAGAATCTATCATAACTTAAATTGATTTAGATTTGGGTCTAGGGTTTAGGCTCGCCATTGTAGAGCTTTGTTTTGAATCGGTGTTGTTGAAAATTGAAATGCCCGATCTCAACTAGTTTCATTTTCCAATTAAATTAAATTTTCGAACTAGTCCCTTAGATTAGTGATAACTAAAAAATAGCACCGGAAATTTTGAGATGTCACTTGAAGTAGATATACGTTTTGTAGTAGTGTCTCACTTTGATTATCAGAATAAACTCTTATTCTCTTCTCTCCATTTTCTCTCAACAAAATATATAATAATTCAATACCAAACACAAACTTCAAAATTCAACTCCACAAATAGTCTCGAGTAGATTTGAAGTTGAAATGTCAATCGCGAAAAAAAATGTTTTTATTTTTTACTTTTTTAATACCTTTAATCTAGTACGTGCTGCCCCCCCCCCCCACACACACACACATAATCTTGACAAAATGTTGACATAGATATTGCAACTGTTGTACATATGGATTGTGAGTATGCGATAATATTTGCATTTTTCTTAAGTGTGTCTTTATAGTCGATCATTTAATTTCCTGTAAATAGTTGTTCGTCACATGCTCTCTCTCAAGCTACATGCGATGTATGCCATTAATTTTATGCCTAATTTTTGTACCTTCAAGAAAATTGTAGTTGAAGTTATTCTTGAGTAAAATGACCAATGAGGCAAAGGCGTCGGACAATTACTTTGAACAACAAAGTCATATTGACTCTTAATCAAATAATGACCACTGAAATGTAAATTGAAGTGATCGTAGAGTTAAGTTAAAACATTACATGTTCTATGATAGAAGTGAGAGAACAAGCATGCTTTTAATTGACTTGTTTTCGTTTGAGTTAAATTTACCGGTTATTTTTGTTTATTTCTTCCTATTACTTTGGTTGAGTGGTGGAATGGAATAGGATCAAGATCAAACCTTACTTCATGGTATTTACATGAGGTTTCTCTTTAAGAAAGTTCCCGAAAGGGCTTAGTTGATCCATGATTTCTGTTTGATCTTTCGTTTTCCCTGTCGTTTGTTTCAAGAAATCTATCGATCAATTTCGATTCTTACTTTTTCTCTTGATTCTTTTCCGATCGAGATGTATAGATCATGTTCATGGATTCATCAACTCCAACTCAAATGTACGATTAAAAACTAAAAGGTATAACAACTAAATGACAAACACAAGTTCAAAAATCAACTTTAGCCAAGTTAATATTCATCAATGCCACAACTCATCGAATTTACAGTTGAAATGTCATTGCAAGAGAGTATTCTTTCCTTTCCCTTTTTACCCCTAAACCTAGTACACGCTGCCTATATATATACACCATTATGTACATCAGCCTATATTCTTGTCAGCCTGATGATAAATAGAAAGGCGGCTCTCACTGATCGAGTTTGCAGACATTTTTGTAAGTAGTCCTTCCTAGCTTTCAACCATTCATTCATACTCTCAGAAGCTCTTTTGTTTGCAGTTTGGTGATTTGTGATCTGTTGTGCTTGATGAACAGAAAGAATTCTGAAATGTTGTATCATTAATTTGTTGATCTTGCTTATACATACATGTTCAGGTTTTCTTAATCGTTGATGTTTAAATCACGTTTTCAAAGATCTAACAATAGCAGATCTCACATGATGGATTGGTTTTTTCTTTGATTTTCGAGTCTGAAATTTAATCTGACACATTAGCTAGCTAGATGCTCAAATGACGTTTCTTCATTTGCTGCTTTCCTAATTTCGTTTTGCCTTATCATAATCCAGGTTTACAGAGATCTAACAATATAGCAGATCTAGATCACATGATCATGGATTGGTTTTTTTCTTTATTTAACATCATTTCAAGAATGTATACATTTTGTTTCTGATTTATCTTCATTTGATTTGCTTGATCAACATCTCGAATTTAGATAAAATTTGTGTCGCAGATCTGATTGGTAAAATTGTAAGTAGGACAATAGAAGCATTTGATAACATTGTCTTAGCTCTCTGATTAGATATTTCTACAACTACCTTTATACTTTTAAATTTATGATATCCGCGCCAATTTCCCGCGTATTCTTTATTTAGTTATGCATGTTTGAGTTGTAGTTTGCATTTAAGGATTGCTTCAAGTGATGTTCTATATTCCCAAGATTATTTCCAATTTTATGATTTACTTCTGAAGTTTTCGGTGTGTTTAGTTTTGTTAGCAGATTTCTCGTACTAGTCATGCACATTTTGATCTAGTTGTGTACAGTAAATAATTTGTTGCCTTTTAATCATCAGGAAGTGAGATGGAGTTCATGATTCATCTATCAGCTAGTCAAGCTGTCCTGTTTAAACCACTTAAGTGTGAGGAAACACACGATCACCGAGATGATCAGAGCCGGTATATTGAGTGGAGGAATAATGCGAACAAGATGATTTACCAACGAAATACAGAGCTCCTGTAGAAAACTTCTTTCCTAAAATGGACTAGATGTTCCAAAGGAAAGTTCGGTTTTTGAATGAGAATAGCACTGATACAGTCTCTCCAATTTCTGGTGATGTATCATTGTTACTTTTTTGAGTGTGAATGGATAAATGTAAAACTTATAGAAATTCATGCTCCTAAAATGGAGAAGTTTACTTCAAAGGCTGTTAAAGGAGATCCAAATGTTGAATACCTCACGGTCAAGATTATTGGGGCCAAGCTCAAAGTGTTTAGCCTTTGTGGTGGTCATCTCGAAACCTATATTCTCTCAGGCAGTGGAACAAACAGTTGAACAAACAATTGTGTTGAGTGACCCATGTAACAATGACGATGAAACATGGGGCATACAGGGGAGGAATCTACTTGTAGAACTTTGAGGAATAATGGAGATGAAGATGTCTGGATTATTATGAGTCGCATTTCTTATCAGGAAAAGTGAAGTTTCATCACTATGCATGTTCACAAGCTAGGCATGATCTGTCAAAGTTTTTTATCGTGCATGGGGGCAGTGCTGGAAAAATTCATCGTTTCTGCGTATGACCAGTGGGACGAGGATTCAATAAAGGAGGAACTACGTTTGTTCTCTTAAAAAATCGTTCTTCGTGATACTGTTCTTGTCTGAGAAACAGTTCTTGGTGAAAATGTTACTGTTTGAGAGTTTTTGTTATATTTGGCTAGATCTTTCTTGGCAGATTCACATCACAATGATCAAGTGTTTGAAGCTGGTAGTAAAAGATTTGGCTGATTGATATAGAATTTGAATGGACTTGGACGTTTGGATATATTTTAGTGAAATTGTGTTCGGAATGGAATGGAATTGAAATGGGGTATTTGAATTGTATTTTAGGCCAAATCAATGTTCATCGAGCCAAATGAACAGATTACAATTCTATTCCAAACAGCCCCTTAGGCTTTGTTCTCTTTTTTGAAAACTCATTAATTTAAATTCATTTTATATTTATTCAATTTAGTTTTGATTGATTGTTTTCCATATTACAAATAAATTCAGTTATGTTTATACATATTTATTTAGAAAATTTGAGATATTTGGATCGATGTGATACATTAGTCTTTTTGTATGTTGTCTTCAACACTTACATTTTTATATCACTGATAGTAGTTTGTTACTATTTCAATTCTAAGTACTTCATTGATTAAGATTGATAAACTTTTATAGTACTGGCAAGTCCAAGTGCAAGTGCAATTCAAGGTTTTAAAAGTAATGCTTAGAACAATAATGTAAGAGATTTAAAAATTTCCCTCAAAATCTATCCTAAATAATTACCTTCAAAAAAAGTTTAGTAAGAAAAAAATAATTCAATTCTAAAATATATTTAGATATGATGATTTTAGTCAAAAAAATGTAGAAAATCTATTTCTAATGTAAAACCACTAAATAAGTATGTAAAACTCATCAATTTTACCTTCAAATTTTTTTAGGGAGTACTCAAATGAAATATTTAATATACAAGAGTGTCTTAGGAGAGACCACCCTTAAAAAAATGCATAAAATACTAACTATCATTAAATATTCAATCACCCCAAATAAAAAGCTAGCTACTAAACTAACTCAACCCAACCAAAAGCTAGAAAGTGGGTCATTTTAAATGGGTCAATATATATATTCACATTTTAACCCACATTCTACATTAATCACACAAAAATCTAAACACCTAGAAACAAAATTCTCTCTCTAGAAAACTTCCTCTCGCCGGAAAAGTTTGAACTCGTCGGAAAAGGCTCAAATTCGCCGGAAACAACTCAAAAAGCAGTCGATCTCACCGGAAATAACATCACAAAGGTATGGAAAGTTAGATCTCGACCTAGTTTTTGTGAAATCGGTGATATTTTGATGAATTTCATCTTGTATTCTCTTTCTCCTCTCGAAATCTATCCAAATTGATTGAACCACGTTTGAAATCAATGAAATGAACTACATGAAGGTACGACAAAGTTGAATCTCTTCTGATTTATGTGAATCAATATTTTTTACGATGATGTTTTTATTCAGATCTGGTATCTTAATCAATTATTGTTCATATTCAAAACATATTTGAAAAATCGCGTACAACAGAGATAAAATGTTATTGATTATATATGTAATGTTTTGACTTATTTTTGTAATGTTTTGACTTGTATGTCGTATGTTCAATAAAACAGAGTATATAAATCAATGCTTGAAAATTGGTGTTTCTACTATGATTTTATTATTTATGTACCAGTCTACTCAAATTATGTTTGTATGTAAGTGGAGCAGAAGAAGATGTATGTTCCTATTGGTTGAGTAGACAACATAATTTGTGGATGTTCCTACTGGAGAAGAAGATGAATAGTGTAAGGACTTGTTTGGTTGAAAAACTTTATTAAGTTTGTCAACTCTCAAATAACTTTGGATTCAAACGTAATTGTTCAACTAACGAGGATAAATATGAGAAGTGAGTCACTAAAAAGGTAGCCAGATGTAATAGACCATTTCAACAATGTTTTCATTCAAATGTTAATTGATTGAATGATTTTCTTTTTGAAACAGCAAAGGGGTGACTCGAACCCTCAACCTATTAGTTGGAGGTGAAGCGTCTTACCAACTGAGTTGCACTTCGTTGTCATTGATTGAATGGTTTTTTTCACAACAGAAGTTGAAATATGAAAACAACTCTGAAAAATAGCATATAAATATTCTAGTTAATATGTGCAATGCTGTGGCTTATGCATGTAATGTTATATGTGATATGTAGCATGTAATACGTGTAATAGTGTTGATAATATGTATTATGTGTTGTCTACAATGTTCTACATTACTTGTGTAATGTTCTTACAATATATCTGTAATGTTTTTGTAAATATTCAGTGTGTAACTACATCAATTTGTTATATGTTGTCTAGGTTGTTCTACGTTATTTGTATAATGTGCTATATCGATCTCTGTAATTAGTGGCGGAGCCAGAGATTCAGGTAAGGTAGAGCACAAATGAAAACAGATATATACATGTTAAATATTTGTTAAATCACCAAAATAAAACAAAACAAAATCAAATACTATGTATAGTGTAATGCTAACTGAATTTCATGTATGTATGCTCAGATGTGGATGTATTTTTTACAAAGAAGAAAAACGTTCATTGGCATTATCGTAGCAATGGTAACTGAATTTCATTTAGTACTATATCTTTTTATTTAATCAATCTTTAACTCTTTTTATAATAGTAAGTATCATGTGCATATTCAAACGAAATGTGAGAGGATGCAACTATTTCGTTAATTATGTCTCGTAACAAATGAATATAATTAATTAAAGTTATATACTTCCCCCCTTTGTTATTTTAATAACTTTCTAACTTTTTTTCTTTTGAATTTACATTAAAAACTTACTACCTCTATAAATGGAAAGTTTTACCCCCACTAACTGATTATGTATTATTTATATTTCATACTTTATTCAATCTTTCTCTTACTTTATTACCAACTTACTATTTTTATTAATATAATATCCACTAGAAATTATTTATTTATTGTAATTTTTTAAATAAAGAGAAAGTAGAGGGTTATGAAGGTTTAATTGGAATGGAGAGAGTAATATATTAGAAAATAAGAATAATATGCTCAATAAATTAATAAGCAGAAAGAATGAAATAAATATTGCAAAGGTGGAAAACTAGAAATGAAGGGAATGGTGATGATTGAACCTGAAGCCTCCACTAACATTTTTACATACCTGACCGCTGGGAGGCGTGATGTATACACTAATATATATGCATTGTACATTACATAATCTATACTCCATCTCAAGTAGATCTGAACCAGAAGCTCTAATATGTAGTTCGAAAACGAAATTCAGGTGAGACACCTGGCCATACATTGGCTCCGCCCATGTATGTAATGTTTTTATAATGTGCATTGTATAATGTTACATCAATGTTCTATTTATTTTTACAATGTTGTATGTTATATGTATAATATTTTTCGACGTATCTCTGTAATGTTTTTGTAAATATACAGTGTTACGTTAATGTTTTTACGTAATATTTATAAAGTTCTGCGTTACTAATGTAATGTTCTTTGCATATCTTTATGATGTTCTTGACATCTCTATTATGCTTTCAAAAACATACAATGTAAATGTTCTATGTTATTTGTGTAATGTGCTATGTACTCAATATTCCTCACTTATATACGTGTAATGTTCTACTTGCATTAATATCTCAGGTGTTATATCTTATAAATGATGTTTATTATATATATTACTAATGTTTTAAGCTATATGAATACTGTTTTGTTCAATATTTTAGGTAATAAATTATTCCTCAATCACACCAATGCCGACTTCATGTACATCAAGTAAAAAAAAAAGTAGTGAGATGTCTTGACCCTGACTACAAAAAAATGAAAGGCAAAAAAACAAAAAGTTGGTAACAAATTCAAGCGGGAAAAACAAATCACTACTGAATTTGGAGACAAATTTCCAAATGAGTTGTGATGATCATGTTGTCATGTTGTACTTAAAAATGAATGTCATTCAATGTTATTTGATTATTGAATATGTAATGATGTAATTAAATTTAACAAATGTTATGTCTTATGTAGTTATTGTTGTTGGTTATATATGTAATGTTACCTCTTATCTTTGTGATGTTACTAATTATAACACCAACTTAACCCCAAATATTCCTACTTATATTGTCAATATTTTTGCTTATGAATTTTAAATGTTCATTCAATAATATGATGGACTATTATAACTGATTATTGAATATGTCATAATGTAATGGAAGAATATATACATGTTGTTCATTGGAAATGTTCTCACTTATAATTCGATTGTTCTTTCTTATTTCAATAATGTTCTTAATTATATAAGTGATGTTTCTAACCATAACTAGTAAATTGACCCGTGAAATGAATTGACCCGATCCAGTGACTCGTAAAATGAATCAAACTGGCCCAGTGACCAGAAAAAATGCAAATGAGTGTGGTAAATTGCAAATAAATCCATCTTTATTGTCTCTCTATACACATGGTCTCTCCTAAGACTTTGTGTTAATATACACCCAAAATGCATTTAGTATGTACTCCATAAGTTTGAGATTTCTGAGATTGTTACTTTTTAATCTCTTTTTTTAATATTTTTAGTTTTATCCTATACACAAGATATAATTGAGTGAGATTTAAATCGGAATAATTGTTATACTTCAATCCTTTTGATTCAGTGGAGAGATAAATTCGTGGGTATTTCCATTGTGCAAGCAAGGTTCTAATATTCAAATTACAATCAAACCTAAAAAATTAACCCTCAAAACAAATTTTTGTAACAAATTCATAATTATGGATCATGATCTTAATCCGAAAATGAAACAAAAAGCTATTTCAATCAAACAAAGGTATTTCAATCAAACAAAGGGTAGATAGAGGCTCCTGGAGAAAGAGAAAGAAACTAATAAATAAACTATAATGATGCAGAGAAGGTTCATTATCCTCATTCTTCAATCATCATCTCTTAGTGTCATACTGTCGCATCGACCATGATTTTACTCTCCGATCATCATTTTATCATTTTCTCAAAAAAATCGTCAATTATAAATCTTTTACAATAATTGTGAATATAAAAATTAGAATATCATTAACAACATCATTTAAAATCTTTTACAAAAACAATTCCTCTTCTTTTTCTTTAATTTATGTTGAATGAGTGGGTTTTGATGTGCTCGACTGAAATTGTTCATAAACTCAGTTTTTTTACTGGCACAATCAAACCTCGAGGCTCCAATTAGATTTCGTGCCTACATTTTGCAAATTCCAAAAATTTCATTTGTAGCCGAAACAATCCGTGTTAATATAGCTAATTATTTAGTAAAACTCGATAAACCTCTTGAATTTCCAGTCTAGCCCAAGTTTATGGCCCAGACTGGGCCTTGGCCCATGTTTCAGGCGCGGTCAGGGCCATGGGCCGGGCCTGGACCTATAAAAATATGACCGTGTCAAAATCGAGCTTCCAGAAACCCGGTCCGACCCGACCCATTGACATCCCTGCAATTACACCTCGTTTTAGGAGAGACTAACATTCAGATTTACAGAACAATGTAATCCAAAATAATGAAAATATACTACAAGAATCAGCAGCCTTAAAATTTCGTTGTTAATAATCTTGTTTGCATACCAGCTCGGATGCCATCACTTGGTGATCATATATTAAGCTCGAGAATACGTTTTTCTTCATCGAATAAATCTACACTTCGTTTTCTCTTCTTTGGCAAATCCAACTTCAACTCTTGAGGTTTCTGACAAAGAGGGCCGAGGTAAAAAGAACAGACATACTTGTCTCCCAGGAGCACCTTCTTGCTTGTCCGTCAAGTACACCAACCAGATTCAAATTCATCCGTCATAATGAAAACTGTACTGAATATCTGGATGGGAAAATTATAACATAGACCGGGTATTTAAGTAAGTTATGGATCATCCACTTGACCGTGAATAGTGACGGTCATTGGCGATGACCACTCTGAAGACCACTACAGTCGAAAATCATGTTCAATGAGTCATCCGGATGATCATGAATAGTGTTGTTTTTTTCAATTATTCTTTTTATATCTTTTTTTAACAAGTTTAACATATTTTAAACGTGTTTAGAAGTTGAAATTAATCAAATTGCATCATTAAAACTCATTTTTAAATTATTTAATTGAGGAGATATCAGAATGAAAAAATTAGTAGAAATATATCAATTATGACATTTGTACATTCTTGTATGTTCTTTATACTGATAGGTACCATCACCCCATTGAATGTTTGACATTGCATCATAGAACCCCATTTCAAGAATTGAATTCCAATGTGAATCTCAATTTCATCTACATTTGGAGAGGTTCAATTCAAACTTGAATTTGGATTTGTTTCATTATAAATATCCCTTCAATATTACTCTTATCTACCTCACACTCTTCAACTCAATCTCAAATCTTAAACACACACTCTTTCTTTAAGATATCTTCTAGTTCGTTGTGGAAGCCGGTGATTCCAGCTGCACAAATTTGAACGCCAGCATACAAGAGAAAGATGCTCGAAACTACCAAGACTTCTTGTTGTACGATGAGAAGATGAAGAAGCACCATGTGTTTGAAGTGGAACTTTCATAATCACTCCAACTTGATGTTTTTTCTACTTCGTCATCGGAATTGGATGACGATAGAATGTAGTTTTGGAATGTAATGAGGACATTTTGGAGAAGTTTGGAGAAATTTATATGTTTAGAATTTAAGAGGTGGAAGAAGGGAGAAAAATGAAGTGTAGTGAAATGAATTGAAATTGAGTTGTATATATAGAGTTCGAAAAAATATAGACTTAGGAGATTTTTTATTTTTTATATTTATTCTGATTTAATAAAAAAAATTATAAAAAAATAAAAAAATGGCCATATGAATGTTGGTGTCTTGAAGCAGTCGACAAGGCTTGATCGACAAACGACCAACCGATGAGGCTCCGTTGGAGCCCCTTCAGCTGGCCGTTATGTTCGGTCAAGACTAATGACCACTCCTAATCTTAATAAACCTTTATTCACATGACTTGAATAATAATTTTAAATTTATCTAATTCAATTTTTTAATGAACATGAGGTATGCAACTTAATTGTAGACCCGGTTCATGAAAGAATTTCTCCCGGAGGGGCAGGTCTGATTTCATTAGATCATCGGAAACAATCTGCAAATTCTGAGTTTCATAATCAGCCCAATTTACCTCCCCTTCGATGGCTTTGTTTCTAAAGCAACACTTGCAATCGCATCAAACTCTTTCGTAGACGAAGAGCAAGAGCAAATGTAGACGGCATGGGCTGCTTTTTTTTTTTCTTTTTCTAAACATATTAACTTGAATAATGCAACTAGCAATGAACAATGATCGAAGATCTCTTAACATTAAAGAATGAGGCAAGTAAAGCATATCTTTTCAGACTAGCATTAAAAGAATGAGGCAAGAGCAAATGAAGAGAGCACTCCAGACCACCTCAGTGCCAGATTTTTGTACAACCGATACAGTAGAACTACTTTTAGTTGCTACGACACTGGAGAAGGTATCAACGAGCTGTTCAGCAAGAGATTTTGGATCTTCTGTCAACGTTTCTATGATCGCATTTGCTTGTTCAACTGTTGTTCCACTGCCTGAGAGAATATAGTTTTCTAGATGACCACCACCAAGGCTAAACTGAGCTTGGCACCAATAATCTTGACAGTAAGGTTTTCAACATTTGTATCTCCTTTAACAGACTTCGAAGTAAACTTCTCCATTTTAGGAGCATGAATTTCTATACGTTTTACATTTATCCATTCACATTCAGAAAAGTAACAATGACACATCACCGGAAATTGGAGATACAGTGTATCAGTGCTGTTCTCATTCGAAAACCGAACTTTCCTTACGAACATCTTGTCCACTTTAGCAAAGAAGTTTTCTGCAGGAGCTCTGTAAATGCAGGATAATTGCACAGCCAAGCGTCTCAATGAAGTGCATTTGATGATGCCATGGTTCCAAAGTCTAAACATTTGAACCTTAGATTAGAGAACTAAGACAATGTTATCAAATGTTTCTACTGTCCTACAATTTTACCAATCAGATCTGCAACACGAATTTAATCTGAACTCGTGATGCTGATCAAGCAAATCAAATGAAGATAAATCAGAAACCAAATGTATACATTCTTGAAATGATATTAAATAAAGAAAAAAACCAATCCATGATCATATGATCTAGATCTGCTATATTGTTAGATCGTAAACCTGGATTATGATAAGGCAAAACGAAATTAGGAAAGCAGCAATTGAAGAAATTGTTAGACAAATTAATATAAGTGGAACAGAAACGTCATTTGAACATCTAGCTAGCTAGCTAACATGTCAGATTGAATTTCAGACACGAAAATCAAAGATTAAGAAAACCTGAACATGTATGTATAAGCAAGATCAACAAATTATTCAAATTTTTGTGTAAAAAAACACAATTTGAAGTGAGTTTTCCCAATTCAAATCGTATCTCAACCACTTCCCCGATATTCTACAACAACATGTCAGAATCCTTATTGTTGATCAAGCAAAACAGATCAGAAATAACCTTTTAAAAAAAAAAAAGGGTATGAAGAGTCGAGAGGACTACTTACAATGTCTGCAAACTCAGAGTCGAGCTGGGAAGAAAAAGCCGCCTTTCTTTATCTTCAGTCTGACAGGAATATTTGGCTGCTGCCTGTCACACTCGTATACATAGGCAGTGTGTACTAGGTTATGGGGGAAAAAAAAGGTATGGATAGAATCAATTTTATTGCAAGTTATACTCGAGTAGAGTTATGGAGTTTTATTTTTATCAGAGTATGCCTGTCCCTAATAGTGGAATATGTAATGTTTTAACTATTAAAACATAAGCAATTTCACTAAACTACCACTTAAATTTATGTTTAGGTGGTTGTTATTTCGAAATCCTAACTTCTTTTTTTAAGGATTGAAGTCAACCATGATAATTAATGGCAATACCACGTCCAAGGAGGAAGGAAGGGATGACAAATGGTTACAAACAAATGTTTAAGTGCGAAGACACTTAGTTAAAAAAAAATGCAAACAATAGTGCATGCTCACAATCCATTAGCACAATGGTTATGATACACATGTTAAGTTGTCAAATGTCCATATCGTATTCATTGTAACCTTCTTATTAAATACAGATTAGTTGAACATCGACAAAATATTGTCATGTTAGCATTTATAGCAAGTTGTGGTACAAACAAGGATATGCCATATAGAATGCACGTATACATAGTTGATAGTGTACAAACAAGCGGAGATCGATTTATGCCTAGATGGTTCCAACAACCACCAATTCCATTTCACAAAGTATTGTGATATGAAGTCGAAACCAGGTCCTCGATTTCTTCTCACCTCTATTTCGAATGGACATCAAACTTTAAGAAATCAAATAAGTTCTGGAAGGATGACTCTAGGTGACCCCTCTAGTTGTGTTTATATTAAACGTCTCAAAGTTGGAACGAAAGAATTTGTCTTATTGATACCAAAAACATCATACGTACATTTAGGGGCTGACTAAAACATCCATGCCCAAAGTATGAAATAACTAGAAAATACTAAAACAAACACGGAATATCTAAACTACTCAGACATATCTTGAATCATAGATGTTGCCTTTTGACTGCGACATCAGAGTATAATGATCTGTATCAACGAGCTAATAGTCTCCTGCATATCAAGGTTGCGCAGCTGGAAACTCTTCTCATTGCGAGCCTTCCAAACACGGTAGAAAACCTCCGCCAGTAGAGCTCGAAACACCGAGGCCTTCCCACCCTTACCTCTAGCTAATCTCGCATCCAGTCAATCATATGGCTTCAACTCGTGATGTACGGGTGTGTGACCCGAAACCATGTCAAACTTCCACGGAGAATTGCAGACGTAGTAAGGCAATGGAAAAATAGATGGTCGATGGACTCGTCACCACTACAGAAGCTGCATTTGCTATCCGTGGGTATGCCAAAACAAGCCAATTGGTCTTTTGTCGCCAATCGTCGGTGCAAGGCCAACCACATAAAACAACCTTTGGTCGAGCTTGGTTGTGAATGACAAGATCGCACCACTCTACTTTGGCTGACCTTCCACGTAGCATCACATATATGGCTCGAATAGAGATTCGAGTTGCAACAAGTTGCTCCCGCCACTCTTGGGTCCTGCCAACCGTAACTCGAACCCGGTGGAGTGACTTCATAGTTGATGACCTACACATCGGCACTGACCCTTATATAATATCAATGCACCCATTTGATCCATAATGAATCAACTTTCATTTGGATCTTCCAAAGAAGTTTGGAGATGAGGGTCGTATTCCATATATGCAGATTGATAATATTCAGTCCTCCACAACATCTCGGGATACATACCTGCTGCCACGACACTAAGGCCTTATGGCAATTGCCATCCTGACCACTCCACAAAAAGCTATGATAAATACGCTGAATATGATCTAGAACCGCTTTAGGGAGTGGGACTCGCCAGCAAGCCGCAGGTGTTCGAAAAGAGCTGGAGTTGATGCATCATAAGATGGACCGACCCTTCATCCCCTCGCACAAATAGCATAAGATCATCCGCAAAACAGAGGTTGGTTATATGGAACTTATTACACTTCGGGTGAAAGTTGAAATTCAGGATAGTATTCTGCTTTTGCAGGCTACGATGCAAGTATTCCATAAGAAGTACAGAGAGGAAAGGGGATAGCGGATCACCTTGCCTTAAACCTCTCCGTGCTTTAAGTAGTTTTGACGGAGTACCATTAATCATATACCTGTAGGACACCGTCGTGATGCAACTCATGATCAAACTCACGAATTGCGTTGGTATCCCCAATTCCTTCATAATCGTCTCCAAAGCACCCCAATCAACAATATTATTTGCCTTATGTAAGTCCATCTGTATCATGCATCTAGGCGAGATCCCTTTCCGGTTATATCCTTTAATGAGTTCCTTGGCTAGAAGAATGTTATCATGAATTACTTTCCCCAGTAAGAAGGCGGACTGAATCTCATCAACAATGCTATTACTAACCTTCCCTAATCGAGTAGTTAGCACTTTGGAAATAATATTGTAGACAATTGTATAACACGCAATCGGACGCATCTCTCTCACGCGTGTAGTTGTTCGGGATTTCAGAATTAAGGTTACCAGAGTACAGTTTAGGACAGGATAAAGTGTTGATGTGATTAAAAAAATCCTCACTTGCCGCTTAGACATCCGATCGTACCTGTTGTATGCTTAAATAAATAAGCATTAAACCCATCCAGGAAAGAGGAAAGTTGCCCAACCGATCTACAGTGCCCTACCGAGTGAGATGCAGTCCAGAATTTTTTATCCTACTCCTCCAGGAAAGAGGAAAGTTGTTGTGGCAACTAGCATTTCTGAGGCTTCATTGACTATTGATGGCAGGGAAAATGTTGTCGCCTCTACACAAAAAGTGCAGTTCACAACGAGATGCCTGCTACTCTGATCCTGGAGATTTAGAGGATCAATCTTGTGACAGCTTCTCTCACAATGAAAGCTATGGGCATTAATGACTTATTGTCTTTTGATTTTATGGATCCACCATTATCCCAGGCACTCATATCTGCAAGGGAACAACTGTATAGTTTAGTAGCCTTGGATGAAGATTGAAGAAGGCCTCCTTGCAAAATTAGGGAGGAAGATGGTTGAATTTCCTTTGGAACCTCAAGATGCTTCTTGCTAGTGTCGATCTTGGTTGCATCGACGAGATATTGACCATCATTGCCATGATTCAGGTTTAGGTAGGGAATATCTTTTACAGGCAAAGTGAAAAGCAAGCTCAGGCAGACCAGAAAAGGCCAAGTTTTTCCGGCCTGAAGGTGACCATTTCACACTGCTTGTTGTTTATGAGGCTTGGAAGGCGAACAACTTCTCTGGTCCTTGGTGTTTCGACAACGTTTTGCGGTCTCAATCGTTGAGAAGGGCTCAAGATGTGAGAAAGCAGCTTCTCTCTATCATGGTTAATTATAAATTGAACATTCCGAGTGTTGGTAAAAAGTAAAAACTCTGCAAGGATTCAAAAAGCTATAGTTGCTGGTTTCTTCTTCCATGATGCTAGGAAAGATCCACAAGAAGGCTACAAAATGCGAGTCGAAAACCAACCAGTTTACATCTATCCAGGCAGTGCTTTGTGTTATGACTAAATTAGTCCCTTCTAATTCGGACGAACTAGCATAAATCGAACTAGAAACACACGAATTGCACTACGGTCAAGAAGACGAATTACCAGCAGAAGAGACGAGTTAAAGCCGCTCTATCCTGATTGGCATAAGAAGAAATTCAATTTGTATTCGAAATCTCGGGGATCCGACCTAGGGATCCGGTACGGATTATGAAAGAAGTCTAAAAGTCCGAGTTATATCCGAAAGCTCGGGGATCCGACCTAGAGACTTCGGTACGGATTATGAAGGAAGTCAAGACGTACAAGCCCAAAAGTGTTTCCTGGCCTAGAGCCTACAACAGGTCCGAGCCTGGCCGCTTGATGAACGACTATCCCTATAATCCGGACCACGTGTTGACATGAACATTAGTCCAGGATTTAGGGGATTCTGTTCCCCGGATCAACTCTATATATAGTCCCATTTACTGCACTTGAGAGGTAAGTCACCCACCATATCTTACTACATTTACTCTCCTTGTGCTCCAATGCTGGAGTTGATTCGCTACCCGATTTGTCCAAGGCAAACCGGTCTTAAAGAGGTCTAAACCTCGCCGTTTTAGCTATGCAGGTACGAATTCAGGGTGAAGGCGCGCTTTTCCGATCCAAGGAATTTTTTCCCCACAACATATTAGCACCGTATGTGGGAAACGAACAGAAAAGCATGCCACCTCGAGCTTCAAAACGGGTACACAGCTTTCGTGCCACTCCGGCACCCGAGGATCAGAGTCAAGCAGAAGCAACCAACCGAGCATCAAAAGCTACCTCTACAGCAAATCCGACCAGGATGGATGGTCACACAGCAACACCATCATCCTCCGGGGAGCATTTGGTCGACCACGAAAAGGATGTTCCAGAAACCAGTCGACGTCCAAAACTCACAACACAAGACAAAGGAAAGAGTCAAGAAGTCCTAGATGAACAGGAATACCACAATGATTGTTGGCCTCCGGGCTTCACTGGAGCCATCAAGCAGCTGGAACACCGCATCGAAAGCAAACTCAAGCAGACACTCACCAACCAAGATGAAACGCAATCCGAGTCTCATACCATCTCTGATGAAGAAAGAGTCATTAGGAGTCGTGCGAAGGAGAAGAATCCACGAGGTGGACAAAAGCCACTCCTCGACTTAAGGGACTTGTTGAATGAGAAGAGTCGTATGGCTCAATTCGAATGGTAGGAAGGTTCCGAGGAACCTCAAGTAACCAGGAGTCGGTATGATCATATGCCGGAACCCAGTCAAAATGTGGCCCGGAATCCCTAAAATATTACTGATGATTCTTGTCAGGAAGTTGAACCCCCACCTCGAGCTCTGACAAATGAAGAAATTTCCATCCAACAAAGAGCCCTTGCTATAAAACAAGAAAACTTGCAAAAACTAATAAGGGCGAGTGAGATTGTGAATTTCGGAGACACCACTAATGTAAATCCTAGTCCCCTAACTCCCACGATCTGCAAAGCGTTGCCTCCCAACAACAGAGTCATTCCTACCAATCTCGGAAGATATGATGGAACGACATGTCCCGTGTTGTATCAAGTTCGGTATGAAAGCGCAATGTCGGGACATGGTTTCGACAAGAATACCTACGCGCAAACATTCCCGGGAACGTTTCATGGAATGACCATGGATTGGTGGCTGGGACTACGACCCAGATCTATTAGTTCATTTGACCAGCTAATAACTAGCTTCGTCAGGAACTTTGAGAACTACCGAACCAAGAAAAAGCCCATCACCTACCTGGCAAACGTCATCCAGAGAAACAATGAGTCCTTGAGACCCTTCATGACCAGATTCAACGAGGCTTTCGTGCTTGTTGAAAGTCATACCCTAAAAGAGAAGTTGGGATATCTATATTCCAACACGAAGCATGAAGCCCTGGGATCTCTTATTTCTGAAGGAAGAGCTAGGACTGATAGAATGCTGGATGATGCTGTGGAAGGATTCATGACCGGGGAAGAATACCGTAAGCACTACCCTACCCGAACTGAGGAAAAAAGGGAGAGGAATGACCGAAATGACACCAAAGCCCATCCTCCTTGGAAGATGGAAAAGAGGAACCATAAACCTTTTCGAGGCATAGAGTTCCGACCTCAGAGTCCAAAAAGATACGCGAATTATTCTATCTTGAATGTTCCCATGACCGATGTATTGGCGGCTATTGAAAATAAGAACTACGATTTCCAATGGCCCAAGAAGTTTAAGGAAAGCCGACAATCGAAGAATTCAAACCAATACTGTCGGTTCCACAAACAATCAGGGCACCATACTGAAAATTGTGTGGATTTGAAGAATGAAATTGAAAGATTTATCGAGATGGGGTATCTAAAGGATTACATCCTACGGCGTGATTACGATCACTCCCACCATAAGGAACAACCCAAGCATCAATCCCGTTAAAGGGCACATCACGACCGATATGAGAAGAATTTCCGTGACAAGAATGATCGAAACGATCTTGAACACTAAGGATACGAAAATGCCCCGAGCAAGGGAATGATTTTCTTCATCACTGGAGGCTCGGCTGGTGGAGACAGCAAAAAAGCCCGGGAAATGATGGCTCGAAATCTCAAACGGTCGGATGAAAACCTCATCAATCAAGTCAAGAAAGGATTCAACAACATTTCCTTTGAAGAATCATAATATGTGTCGGTCAAGGAGTGGTGAACAATCCAGATGTACTACTAGTGGTGTCTATGGATGTATCCAATTACATCGTGTCCAAGATATTAATCGACACCGCAAGTTCTGCTAACATCATCTTCACTGAAACATTGGACAAAATTAAACTTGAGCCTATAGGACTGCGAAGTGTCACGACTAGCCTACAGGGATATGGAGGAGCTGAGGTTCGGCCCCTGGGGAGTCTCTACCTGACCGTTTCGATGGGCAAACATCCACTCTGAGTCACTCAACAAGTTCTATTCATGGTGGTTGATGCTACCTTTGAATACACCATCCTCTTCGGAAGACTATGAATCAATGCCTTTTGAGCCATACCTTCAACTTTCCATCTAAAAATGAAATTTCCGACCCCAGCTGGTATCGGGGCGATTGAAGGTAACAGGAGAGATGCTTGGGAATGCTATACCCTCTCGGCCAAAAGAATGTCCCAGCCTTATCACAATGCGTACTCTAATGAAGACGTTATTCCCATCTGAGGAATGAAGAGGATGTGTTTCCCAATCACCACCATTGTGGGTAGCATACAAGAATACAAAGTTACCCCTGATCCTCCGGCCGGATTGACTCAAAAGAAGAAATTCTGGGGCGAAAATCGGATAGAACCAGATTGCGATACTAAGGAAGTACAGCTGGTCGATGGAGATACAAGAAAGATCACGTGAGTAGGCAGATGAATCACTGAAGAGTCTGAGCTCATACTGACTACATTCCTGAAGAACAACTTGGATGTCTTTGCATGGGGAACCGAGGATCTGACCGGAATAGATCCCGCGTTAATGGTTCATCATCTCCATGTGGATCCAAGTATAAGGCCAATCAGACAGAAGAAAAGAGATCATGGCATGGAGTAGGACAAGATCATAGCAGGAGAGGTGGAGCGTTTACTCAAGGCTGATCATATTCGAGAGGTTCATTACTCAGAATGGCTTTGCAACGTGGTGATGGTCCAAAAATCACCGGGAAAATGGAGAATGTGCAACGACTTCACCACCCTCAACCAATTTTGTCCAAGGGATCCATACCATCTACCTAGAATAAATACCTTGGTTGACTCTACGGCCGGATGTGCCCTTCTCAGCTTTATGGATGCCTTCCAGGGGTTCTATCAGATCAAAATGACAAAAGAAGATATAGCCAAAACTGCCTCTATCACGACTGGTGGAGTATACTGTTTCAAGGTCATGCCATTCGGTTTGCGGAACGCTGGAGCAACATACCAAAGATTGGTTAATTACATGTTCAAGGAAGAGATCGGAAGAACCATGGAGGTATATGTTGACGACATGCTAGTAAAGAGCAAAGAGGAAATGCACCATGTAGCTCATTTGTCGGCCTATTTTTCCAAACTTTGACAATATGGCATGAAGCTCAACCCGGAGAAGTGCAATTTTGGAGTCAAGGGTGGAAAGTTTCTTGGCTACATGGTGACGGAGCGCGGGATAGAAGAAAACCCCGACAAGATTAAGGCTATAATGGAACTACCACAACCCAAGCACTAGAATGAGGTACATAAGTTGGTCGGGAAGGTCATCTCCCTGGGAAGATTCATATACCGATCAGCCGAAAAGAGTTTGCCTTTCTTCAAAGCGTTGCGGAAAACAGAGAACTTCGAATGGACTGATGCTTGTGTAGAGGCCTTCGAACAACTGAAGAAGTACCTGGTCAACCTACCTTTGCTAGCCATTCCGGAACCAGGAGAACCATTGTACCTTTACCTTGTTGTTTCTCCCGAATGGTCAGATTTCTCAAAGATGCGCACTTGCCGGTCTACTATTTGAGCAAGGCTCTCACTCTTGCCGAGAAGAACTACTCCGAGATAGAAAGATACGCGCTTTGTGTAGTCAATGTGGCGGTTCGTCTCCGGCCTTATTTCATTTCATATGAAATAATTGTCCTTACAAATCAGTCGTTAAAGCAAATATTGGGTAAGTCGAAAAATTCCGGCAGAGTGACCAAGTGGGCAATCCAATTGGGAGAATTGAACATTGAGTACCAAGCGCCAACATCCGAAAAGGCTCAAGTACTAGCCGACTTCCTGGCTTCCTACCCACAAAGAAGCGCGTGCGAGACCCGACCCGACAAGAGAACCCAGAGTCTACCCTGTTCATGGCATGTTTGTCCGAGCAAACATTCGAAAATTGCTTCCGTGATATATTTAACCGTACCAAGGAAAATTGCCGATCTTCCTCCACCTCCGGAAGGAGCCCCTCCTCCAGGGACGGTGATGGTCAGAGATGATGCTTGGAAACTTTACATCGATGGATCCTCTAGCCATGGACCCCGTGGAGTCGAAATACTGCTTCTTAGTCCTGAGGGGGCAGAGTTAGAATATGTTGTGAAACTCGATTTCAACGTTACCAATAATGAGGTAGAATACGAAGCATTGCTACTCGGATTGAAGTTAGCCAAGTTAGTGTTGGCCAAGAAAATGCATGCCTACACAGACTCTCTGCTGGTGGAAGCACAATTCTCGGGAGAGTTTCAGACTAAGGGGCATACCATGATCAAATACCTGGAGATACTGCGAGAGTCGGTCAAATTCTTCCTGGAATTCACTTTGAACCGAATTCCACGCAGCCAGAATGAGCGAGCTGATAAACACTATCAAAGCTAGCCTCAGCATCAGGAACCATCGATACAAGAACGATGGTGTTAATGACTTCCATACTTCCTTGTATCTCTAAAGAAGCGGCCAAACCTGCTATATTGGTGTTAGATCAAGGAGAAGACTGGAGGCAAAGCCTATTGGATTACCTAACTCGGAATATCATTCCAATTGATAAAACCAATGCAAGAAGGTTGCAATATCGAGCTACACACTACACCATGATAGGTATTGATCTCTACAAGTGATCATTCAATGGAACCCTGTTACAATGCCTCATATTAAATGAAGCAAAAACGGTGCTTACTGAGATTCATAGGGGTTGTTGTGGGAATCATTCCGGGAGACGATCATTGGCCCAAAAGGTGACAAGACAAGGATACTTTTGGCCTTCAATGGCGAAAGATTCTACCGAGTTGTCTCGAAGATGCGACAAATGTCAGAAATATGCAAACATCCCACACCAACCAAACCGACCATGATACCATCTAAAATCACATGCCCATTTGATCAATGGGGCTTGGATATCATTAGAAAGTTCCCCGTGGGAGTGGAGCAAAAATCACATATCATTGTTGGGGTCAAACACTTTTCCAAGTGTGTCGAGGCTGAACCAATAGGCAAGGTAGAAGAATAAGACGTCATCAACTTCATATGGAGGAATATCATCTGCAAGTTTGGATCACCAAGAGTCCTGGTAACGGACAATGGAGGCCAATTCTCGGGCAATCGTTTGAAGGCCCGGTTCGAAGAGTTGAACATTGAGCAAAGGTTCACCTCGGTCTACTACCCTCAGTCCAATGGGCAGACTGAAGCCTCGAACAAAACCATTTGTTCTAGCTCACAGAAAAAGACTGAAAAGCCGAAAATCCTGGGTATTGGAATTGCACGGAGTTCTTTAGGGATATCGAACAACTGCACGCAATTTGACTCAGGAGACTCCATTCAGCCTGGCTTACGGCTCGGAGGCCATAATCCCAGCAGAAATTGCAATGGAGACTTTGCGCATCCAGGGATATTGTCCCTCGGAGAATCACCATAGTCGGGTCCATGATGTCGACATGTTGGAAACTCTCAGAAGTGATGCTCTAGCAAGAATCTTAAACTATCAATCTGTGATGGCTAGGGCACACGATAAACACGTGCATATCAAGAGTTTTCAGGTGGGAGATCTAGTCCTCAAAAGGATAGATGGTGTCAAAAAATCCAAGACGTTCGACCCAAGTTGGAACGCCCTTACAAGATTATCCGAGCTAGTGCAAATGGAAGTTACGAGCTACAAGGTTTGGATGGTTCCGAGGTACCGGGGACTTGGAATTCGAGAAATTTGCAGAAGTAATACGCTTAATGAACAATATGTACTTTTTATTTCCAATGCATAGTAATTTTAATGTGTATTATTAACAATTTGTGCCAATACAAACATGACATTTTCCGCACAAGTGTTGTCTCATTTCTACAAAAAGATTTTAAGACAGGAAGTAACTCAAGGTTCAATGCATAGTAAGATTCTACAAAAATATTCCAATGCATAGTAAGATTCTACACAATTTTGTCGACGCTGAGCCTTGAACTCGTCTCTAACCAATTACATACGTACCCCTTGCTCTTTGGCCCAATTACAGATAACCCTCTGATTTTTTTTTATTACAGATGAACCCAAATTGCTATCCGGCGTTGACTCCGGCCATGATGTGGCATTTCGTGCCTATGTGGCTCCAATGTGGCATTATTTCCATTTACTTTTCAATTGAATACTTGTATATTTATGTATTTTTATTTTATCTAGTACCAAACCAAACAACTGACTTCCTTCTTCTTCTCAACTCAATTTCTTCTCCTTCTTCTTCTTTACTGCCATGGAAAAGCAGAATTGGTGTGGTGGTGATGTCGAATTCGCCACCACCGAGCCGTCTTTCCGCCACCACCGAGCCGTCTTCTTCCTCCCAAATTGGATCGACACAACCGCGGCCGTCTTTCCGCCACCACCGAGCCGTCTTCTTCTTCCCAAATTGGATCGCCACCACCGCGGCCGTCTTTCCGCCACCACCAAACCAGTTCCACTGCTCGATCGTCAACATCGACAATATCTGGTCGTTGACAATGACAATGTTCCGATGGTTGATGTTACTCAATTTGGCTACTTCAAGGTGTTGGGGAAGGGGCTTTTGCCGGAGGGAAGGCCAAGCTCGTGTCGAAGAGGGCGGAGAAGAAGATTAAGGAAGCTGGTGGAGCTGTTGTGCTTACTGCTTAGTTTTGATTGTTTTCGATATTGTTCGATTTTGTGCTATCACCTACTACCAAAACCACTCAGATCACTACGTCTATAATTGTTTTTTTGATCCAGTTTATATGCATATTTTCATAGCAAAAGCTTTAAGAAAACCATCACCACTCTCCAATGGTGGATCATTCAACCAATATTCCCGGTTATATGCGCCCACCCACGGACAAAGAACGTCAGCGATTGGAAGAGAAGGAGGGTTTCAAGGAACCCAGCAAGTTCACGGTAGCTCTTTGCCCATGTGTTTTTTTGCTTAATTCTTCTTATCATGGTAGCTGTTATCGTAGTTACTGTCAAGTTCCGTCTGTAATGCCATACGCCTCTTCGTTCAGTGCTTTTCAAGAAAGCTTGCAGCTAGTCAGGCTTCAT
>JAYMSP010002621.1:0-23239 GCA_036897095.1 Plantago elongata
TGTAATTTTATATTTTGAGAAAGCCATGAAGAAGGATCCTAGCAATGGATTCTAATCAAATATTTGAAGACTGAAGATTGCACAAGTTTGATGAAGACATAAGGGTTAGTCTCCTCAGATAGACTATGATCAGAAATCATATTGTATAGTGCGAATATTGCACATAACATGTCTCTGAACATATGACTTCATCGAGTCAAGGAGCATGCGTGCTCTCAGAAAGCTCATGTGTCCGTTGAGACTACAGGACAAGAAATAGTACAGTGCATTAAATACACCGGCTGAAAAGTCAATCAAAGCGTAGTCCTCTATGAAAAATGAGAAAGGGACTTCTGAGTTCTCATTTTGAGATATCAACGGATTAAATTCTGAGAAGGTCTAACATATACTATTCAAACAACTCTCAAATTCATCTATATATATCACCACATAGACGTTAAGAATTACACACACGAACTACGCACATATTTACATATCAAGCAAGTATTCTCTCAAGCATCCATACTATCATTCTCCAAGCTTACTGTTGCGAATAACGATCTCGAAGAATCACTAGTAGTTATAAGTGTCCTAAACCTATGACAAGAGATTGTTATTCGTGAATGAGTTGAATTTCAGATACCCTTTATGAAGCTCATTCTCCAGAATGGACACCAATTACTTGGGTCGGAAAGGAGAACCTACCAAATACTGAATGAGTATATTAAGTAGTGTAATCTCTTCAAGCACTCTGAAAACATAGTAGAATAGTTATAAGAGAAGCTTACCTGACAATCAACTTATAACCAACACCATCAAGGCGTGGAGTACATGAAGCACTTAGTTTGGAAATCAAGGAAAACCTCCAATGTTATCTTGAGTAGAAAAGTACTTGGCTCGATGAACTAGGGAAAAACTCAGGAGGAATATTTGGTTGGGAGCCATTTGTTTGTAGGGATCTTAGAATAGGAATTATTGGAAGGTGAACTCAATTGTCTGTTCTAGTGAATTTCATGTCTCAGAAAGGCAGAGTGGATTAGTTGGAGGATTATGCCACCTCCAGATACCACTATAAACTGATGTGCTATTTATTTTATTGTACTTACTTTCCAGCATTACACACACACACACACACACACATTATTACTACTAAGCACAATCACATTTATCAATCGCTTAAAGTCTTCCGCTCTCTGAATCTAAGTGTCAAAAACCTCCGAGTGTCTAAGAAAGACTTTTAATCAATGAAACATTGAAAAGACTATTCACCCCTCCCCCCCCCCCTTACTCTTTTCCTTTTTCGTTATCTAGACCAACAAGCGGTATCAGAGCAGGAGGTTCCCAAGCCTTCTGCACTTAACCTCGATCCCCCAGATAGGTAAAGTTTTTGTCGCTTTTCGAGGATGTTTTAATTGTGTGTTAAGTGTGTAAGTATGTCTCTGAGTGATGCTCCGGTTCTTAAACCAGAAAATTATGAGAAATTGAAGAGCAACATGATTATGCATCTTGAAGCAATTAGTGATGAGATAATCTATTTCATCAAGGAAGGACCAATTAAAATCAGATAGCTCAAACAAGTGTTTGGAGTATCTGATGGTCGGAAAAACGTTGATGCTGAAGGTAGTCATACTTCTACTAATGATAGTGGTCATGTTGTTGCTGGACAAATTGAGTATGAAGACAAACCTAGTGAACTCTGGACATCAAAAGATTCCAAGAGACCCAGGTTGGATGGTCAAGCTCGTAACATCATCATTCGATCGACACCTAAGCATATACAGTGCAAACTGTGGGGTGCAGAGATGGCAAAAGTTGTTTGACAATTTATTGAAGAAATTTGTGCCGGAACTGAGAAAACCAAGGAAAATAAGTTCGAAGTTCTAAAGTTGAAATTCCAAAACTTCAAAAAGGGTCACACTGAAACTCTAGAAGAACTTTATTTTGTGTTTACTACTATCATGACTGATATGGTTGCACTTGGAGAAAGTGACAGATATTTAAATTCTAAGAAGGTTAAAACCATCGTCAAAAGCTTGAACCAGAATTCGGAGCATATCCAGTACTTCTATTTCAACCAGGGAATGCCCCAAATCACTCATGTGGTACTCTTTCCGCATTTGGCCACTATAAACTATGAGACAACTAGACGAGGATTGGCTGCAGCTGAAAAGTTGCGAAGTGTTACGTCTGAAATGATGGATACCAATGAAGTGTCTGGAGTAAATGCTCTTGTAGTGCTTCACATGAAGAAATATGTGAGTCAAGAGATTGAAAGGAGAAAATCAAAAGAGAAGCTGAAAAAGTATCTCGGCCCAAACTACCAGCAGTACAAGAATATCCAAATGAACAACTCCTTGAACAATCCTGCTTAGAAAGCCATTAGTATTGAAGTTACTGAAGAAAAGAATGATATCTGCTTCTATTGTCAGAAACTCGGTCACTTCAAACGTGACCGTCCTTCTTTTAACAAGATTAAGACGGGTGACAAAAAGGAGAGAAGAAAATTCAAGAGAACTCAGAGGGCATTGCTCACTAAAGAGAGAAAGAAGATCCAAATTCAACTTGATGCTATGGATATTGAGTCAGATTCTGAAAGTGATGATTCAGAAGACTCAAAATTACCATCACCAGAATTGTACGGGATAACTCACGATGTTATCGTCTTTGGCCTCAAGAACAATGATTTGTGTGGAGTTGCTGAGATAGTAGGTCCTGACATCTCCAACATTGAAGAATGCCTTATGGCTGATGAGGTAATAAACACAGCACAATTTTTATATTATGAAAGTGATGATGACGGCATTAAGGATTTGGAATTGGTCAATAGTGAACTTGATCGATATGAGAGAATTTTTGGTTGCTGAGTCAAAAACCAAAGTTCTGGAAGAATACAAAGAAACTCTTGAAAAAGAGATTTCTAATTTGACCAAGGTATATTTGATAAAAGATGTTAAAATAGAATCTCTGGAATCCCAGATATTGGAGAATTAAATTCTAATGATCTAGCCTTGAATGTGCTAAATGAGAAGTTGAAGAAACTTCTTTCTGGAAATAAAGAACTCAGGAAGAAAGAGGTATCTTTCAAATTATTTGTCAAAGCTAATGACACTCTCACGGAGGTTCATTCATATTTAAGAGACCCTTCTGAGAAAGGAGGACTTGGACTTGATGCTCAATCAAGTAATTCAACTCCTCTTAAAAAGAGTAATGGAGGGTTGACCTTTGTGAAAAGTCAACAAAAAGGTTCGAAAGAAACCTATAGCATTGGTCAGAAAGCTAAGGTTCTTGACAAAGGTAAAGCAGTTGCGACCAAACTTTGAAGGAACAACAAGTCCCAAAGAAACATGTGAAAAAGGTTTCTGAAAAGAAACATGATCCTTTAATTTGTGATCATCCACAATGTTGTATCACTAGGAAGGGACGCATAGCCGGTTTGGGTGTATTTCATACTGTACCATTCAATGGATATATGGATGATGCAGAAACTAGTGAGGCTAATGAAAATCGTGTTCAAAAAGCCAATGGTGCTCGAAATTGTATTAGCTATCGTGCTATCGGGAAGGTCCTAATACAACAATATAAGGAAGGACAAGAGCGATGGTGGAAAGCTAGAATTGCTTTTAGCAATTATCAGAAGTGGAAGTAATCCCAAGCCACTGAAAATCTGAATATCAGGCATAGAAGGAACTTGGCCAGGAAGACTAAGCTTGCTGAAAAGAAATCTCGGAAACCTGACAAGTCTTTGAAGCCAACATGAGGAACACCAAGGAACACACCAAGAAGGAAAATCGATCTGAGATCCGATGATTCTAAGATTCCTCCTTATGTTCCAAGTAGACAAAAACCTACTCCTAAGAGATTTATTCAAAGAGGGATTCCCACAGGAAGAGTGTTTAGTCTAAGTGGTTCTGTTTCTAAAACACGAACCTACCTCTTGTTTCCTGTTTTGTGTAGAACGCGTCATGGACTAAGGCATAATGGCTATTTGATAGTGGATGCGGAAAGCAAATGACAGGAGACAAAGAAAACTTGGTTGTTTATAGAATATGTAACACATGACCAAATATTATGTTTGATGGAGGAGAATTAAATCCTTCTACATGATTTGCAACGTCAAATTGGGGTCCGTTACGATCTCTGACGTATTACATGTTAAAGATTTGAAATATAATCTTCTAAGCATGAGCCAGTTTGCAGATAGGGGATATTTGGTGAAAATTAAATCGAAGTTCTGCAAATTGACTAACAATGAGTCAAAGCGGACAGTCTTGGTTGCTAGGCGGAAAGGAAGTCTATATGTTCGCTGATTGGACATCCGCCACAACTGAAGAATGTCTCATGGTGGGTCAATCAGGTCACACTGATTATGGCACAAGAGAATGAGTCACTTGAATTTCAAAACTCTGAACAAGCTTACCAAGAAACAATTAGTGGTTTGATTACCTAAAACAACATTCAAAAAAGACGGTGTCTGCTCTTCTATTCAATTGGGGAACAATTCAAAACCTATTTCAAGTCCAAAACCAGACATTCATGTGTTAGACCACTGCAACTATTACACATGGATCTTTGTGAATCATCTGTAACTAGTTATGCATGCAAGAAGTATGGTCTAGATGTTGTAAATGACTTCTCTAGGTTTACTTGGGTTATCTTTCTAAAACAAAAATCTGATGCTAGGGTGGAGATACCAAACTTGTTGAACAAGCTTCAAGTCATAAAAATGACAACGTATCTGCAATCAGGACAGACCATGGTACTGAATTTGTCAATCAGTATATAAAAGAGTTTTGTACCTGTAAAGGTATACAACATCAACTAACTTCAGTAAGGAGACCACAACTAAATGGCGTTGCTGAAAGGAAGAATTTGACCCTTAAAGAAGTTGCAAGGACAATGCTAGCTGACACTAAAATAAGTGAAATTTATTGGGTTCAAGCTATAAATACAGCATGTTACACTCAATATAAATGTTTGATAAATGAACACCATGACAAATCCCCCTATGAGCTTTTGGTTGGTAGACCCCCTAATATCAAACATTTGAGGGTGTTTGGTTGTAAATATTTTGTTCTTAACAATGAAAACAAAAATTGAGAACATTTCAACCAAAGGCTGATAAATGTGTATTTCTTGGTTATTCTATGAATAGTAAAGCCTACAGAGTATACAACAAGAAAACAAAGAAGATTGAAGAATCAGTTCATGTGGTATTCTATGAAGGAAACAAGAAAATACCCCTTGATGAAGAACTCTCAAAAATATTCAAGGATGTCCTAATTAAGGATTCTGAAGAAGAACCCTCAGAAAGGAGAAACTCTGTCATTAATTTTGAGGATGAGTCCGACGAAGAAAATCAAGATGTCCCTAGTAACAACCAGATGACTCTTAGACATGATGAAGAATTTCCTATGAGGATTTAATAATTGGAAACTGAGAATGTTCATCGTAGAGACCTTTCTGGGAATAATCTTTCTAAAAGACATATTCCAGAAACCTCTAACACTGAACAAGTGTCTAATATTTACCACACTTCGACTGTACAAAATATCACTGATATCAAAGAAGTATCAAGTCATAATCATAGTGTATCACATTCAGATCAAGTAGATAATGATCCTACTAGTTCAAAACCAATAATGAAATGGATCATGGATCATCCTGCAAAGGATGTGATTGATCAAGGTGTATAAACTAGGAAATTTCCTATGAGGATTCCAAAATTGGAAATTGAGAATGTTCATCGTAGAGCCCTTTCTGAGAATAATCTTTCTAAAAGACATATTCCAGAAACCTCTAACACTGAACAAGTGTCTGATATTTACCGCACTTTGACTGTACAAAATATTACTGATATCGAAGAAGTATCAAGTCATAATCACAGTGATTCACATTCAGATCAAGTAGATAGTGATTTTCATTCAGATCAAGTAGATAATGATCCTACTAGTTCAAAACCAATAATGAAATGGATCATGGATCATCCTGCAAAGGATGTGATTGATCAAGGTGTAAAAACTAGGAGAGCTATAGCTGAAAATGTTGATTCTCTCTTTGGATGTTTTATTTCAAACATTGAACCTATGATTTTGAAGATGCATTAAAGGATCTAGACTGGATCTCTGCAATGCAAGAAGAGTTGGATCAATTTGAGAGACACAAGTTCCATTTGCAGAAGGAATATATGTGATTGGAACTAAGTGGGTTTTCAGAAATAAGATGAATGAGTCTGGTGAAATAACCAGAAATAAAGCAAGGTTAGTTGCGAAGGGATTTACCCAGACTGAAGGCTTAGACATTGATGAGTCATATGCACCAGTTGCAAGATTGGATGCAATCAGACAGTTTCTAGCCTTTGCAGCTCATAATGACGTTATGGTTTATCAGATGGATGTTAAAAGTGCATTTCTGAATGGTGAACTTGCTGAGGAAGTCTATGTTGATCAACCACTAGGCTTTGAAGTTTCCTCATAAAGTAGAATGGTCTATAAGTTACAAAACGCTCTATATGGACTGAAATAGGCTCCAAGAGCATGGTATGACACTTTAGCCAAATACCTTCTGGAAAGTGGTTTTAAGAAAGGTGAAGTTGATAAAACTATGTTCACCTTAAACCATGATGGAAACTACTTATAGTTCAAGTATATGTTGAGGACATTATATTTGGATCTAAAGACACGCAACTTTGTGATGACTTTGCTGATCTCATGAAGATCAAATTTGAGATGAGCATGATGGGAGAATTGAATTATTTCCTAGGATTGCAAGTCAAGCAACTTAATGATGGAATATTCATCAGTTAAACAAAGTATGGAAAGAATATGCTCAACAAGTTTAATCTGAAGCCTCCTGGAAAGAATGCCAAGATACCTATGAGCATAGGAACCTAAATGACTTATATTGAATCTGATAAGAGTGTTGAAGAACATAAGTATAGGAAATTGATAGGTTCACTTCTCTACCTTACTGCAAGCAGACCTGATATTCAATATGCAGTTGGTGTGTGTGCTAGCTATCAGACAAATCCTATGCAATCACACTACAACATTGCTATGAAAATATTAAGGTATGTCAAAGGAACTGTAGATGTTGGACTGTGGTATCCTAAAGAAAGTTGATAGAGTTTAGTTGGCCACTCAGATGTTGACTATGCTAGATCAATGCTTGATAGGAAAAGTACTTCGGGAACTTGGCTATTTTTGTAAACTAGACTTATCTCATGGTTTAGCAAGAAGCAAAACTCAATTGCTACTTCTACCACAGAGGCTTAATATATTGATGTTGGTTGTTGTGCTACTCAAATACTATGGATACAACAACAACTCGGAGACTATGGACTTAATGGAGATAAAACTCCAGTTTTCTATGAATACAAAAGTGCTATTGCGATTACTCGGAATCCAAAGTTCCATGTCAGAACTAAGCACATAGATGTTAGACACCACTTCATCAAAGACCATGCTGAGAAAGGCAATATAGAGATTATAAAGGTTGGTACTGAAGATTAACTTGCAGATATCTTCACCAAGCCACTCCAGGAATGTATATTATGAACCATAAAACAAAGTCTTTGGTTAATGGAGTTGCCTCAGAACTAAAAAGTTCTAAATCTCTAAAAGAGTATGTAAGAATCAGAGAAAAAGGAAAACATGTTTCTGAAATGGGTATTCAGATAACCTACATGGAAAGAAAGATGATAAGGTTTCTGAGACCTACGACTCAGAAAGCCTAAGATCTTTTGGAAATAAAAGTCCAGAATGATAGGTTGGTATATAGTCCATAAGTATATAAAACTAGAACTCAAATACTATGGACAGGTCAATATCCAGTCGTAATTTCTGAAACAAAAACTCAAAAAAACATTTAAAAGTCATGAATTTTGTTAGAACTAATAGTCCAACATAGTACATATTTCTGAGAGTCAAACATGTCTAGGGTTTTGTGATTTTACCATTTATATGATAAGTAACATAAATCAAGAATTGCTCTCTGAAATGATAAGATCAAAAGGTTTCTAGTCTCACACACTAACAGTGACTTATGGATACATATTGCCAAAATTCATTAAGTGGACACGGGGTCATTTGTTGATTACTATCATTGCAAAGATATTCAACTATAGCCCTTGATGAATAAACGTTTGATCTCAATGGGTGAGATAAATCTCGGCAAGTAATTCCTGTTGCAATAACAGTCATGGCCCACTTCGCATTTAATGCAAAGTAGAAACATATACCACGTCGATGCAGTGTACACAGATACACATAGGAATCTCTATACGTATGTTGTATCTATGTTATTCTATCTTGTTATATATAAAGGATTCTAGTAAGAGACCAACACTTGTACCAAATCCGAAATTTTCACTTGCATCAAAACATCAAAAACTCTCTAAGTTATCTGCAAAACCTTCTGCTAATCATATGTTTCATGCTTAGTCTTCGGAAAAGATAAACTAATTTCTCTCGAATTGAAGCACTTCTTCTCTAATCTTACCCAATACTATATATAAGATATGGCACCCAAAAAGACCTCATCCAAGAACTCAGTTGCGACCGCTTCTTCTTCTAAAAAGCAAGGAGAAAAAGTTTTGCAAGTTTCGAACAAACGCTTGCTAGGTAACTTCAACCCAGGGGACTGGACCTCCAGCCTCAAAATGAATTGGGGAGCAGCTATGGTTGAAAAATACTTGAATGTAGCTATCTCTTTCCCACCAGACAGGAACTTGGTGGTGAAGATGCTATCCAAGACTCACATTAAGAAGTTCCTCTGTGTTGCTCCTACTGGATTGTCTCCAGTTGATGTCTTAGAGATTTACAAGTCTTTCCAAATCTACACCAAGATTGTGCACAATGTTGAGGAAACATTCATCAAATCTCAGATTCAAGGTGTAGAAATACATCTTGATTGTGACTCTTTCTGCAAAATCTTCCATCTCATAAATCGTGGGAAAACATGTGAAATTAACACGAAAGACAAGACTCTGAACACTTGTATGAAGAAGCAATGAATGACAAGATTGAGGACTGCCCCTCTTCTTTCATTCTGGGAGACATCAGAACAAGACACCTCTTTAAGCACTGGAATGTGCTGGCCAGCATCCTTCACAGATGCTTGGATGGAAACAGGCATTGACCAGATAAGCCTGGAGAGATGGATGATAGTGGTCATTCTCCAGAAAGAGCTAAATGACAGAGATAACCTCTTCAGTTGGGGTAAATTTCTCTTCATTAAGTTTGTGAACAGGGTCAATGAGTTTGAACCCAAAATCGTCAAAGGTCGTGCTGACACCAAGTCAAATATGCACTATGGTCTGAAAATTTACTACATTTTAGAGAAATGTGGAGTTTTGCTCCGAGAGCACATGGACATCCCAGTGACCAACACCATGTACCAACACGCTCATGAGAAAGCCTTGAAGAAGGTTGCCAAAGATGAGTTGGTTACTTATGGAGAAAGGGTATCTGAAGAGATACATCTTGAGGTACAAATTGCAAAGAACCCAAGGACCAATAAACCTAGGGCAAGGAAGAGGATACAACTTGACATTGATGACACTGCTCAACCAGAAAGGCAACACAAGATGTTGAAGCCCAACAACCCCTTCCAGTTCAGCAGGACCCAGCTCAGAAAGGATATCCTTGAGCTTATGCAAGATGCCAGAGTTATATGAGAATGAGCTCAATGAAAGCGATGAGTCTGTCACAGACATTGATTTGGACTCAGAGGATGATGTGCCACTTTAAATAGTACTCAAGAGATCACGAATAGAGATTCATGGTGGAGCCTCTAGCTCAGCTTCTATGTCCCAGAAACCTAAAAGGTTGCAGATGACACAATCCCAAAGAGGAGGTCAGTTGAAGATGTCACGCCCCAATAGGCAGATAAAGGCTTGGCGGTGGATGACAGAATGATGGAAGATTCTGGCATTGCTTCCACATTCAAGTTGCTAGTAGACTTGATTGTTGGAGAAATATTAGCACATGAGCAAGTTCCTCAACCTTCTGAGAAAGATCAACCTGAGACGGGAACTCAGAATGATCAAGTAGAGGAAAGGTCTGAAGTACAAGAAACTTCAAGCCATTTTATGGAAGCCACAGTGCGTGAAGATACACAGGTAACAAGAGTAGTCTATATCTAACTTGTGAAACATTTGAATAAATATTAAACTAGTTACTCATAAATTTCCTTTGTTACAGGCTTTCATGGAGACATCACAGCAGGGGAAGAAATTGTGCCCATCCCTCTGAATGAAGAAGGGGTTCCTTCAACCACTGTAACACAAGAACAAGAGCTTGTGCCAAAGGTAGTCAATTGTCTCTGAAAAGAAACAATTTTGTACTTAGTCAAAATTCTTGTGTGTATCTAATTTCATAATTGTCCCTATATAGGCTCCAACCGAGAAAGTAGTTGAAGTAGTGGAAACACCACAAGCACAAGAGATTCTAGAGGTTGAAAAACCTTCTGAAGAAATTGTTTCTGAGCCCTCCGTTTCTCTGTGAATAACTTGTGAAAATCAATTTGCTAAATCAAATACTTTGCTTCTTCGAATATGTTCATTTTGAAGAAAAGGTGACTGAGGACACTGTTGTGACCTCCACATGATCTATGGAAATAGACAGAGTCGAATTGGCTATGTCTGCAGAAAAGTTGTTAGAGACCACCCCAGTTTCTAAAAGAATCGATTATGAGCTTCCTAACTTGGATGTAAGTGAAACTCTCAGAAACATATATCTTTCCAACACCTTTCCGTAGAATATTTCTAAGCATTATAGTTTGATTTTAATTCTCAGGCTCGAGAAGAAAGATTGGTTGAAGAGGAAGCATCCACTCCTCTGACCACGATATCTGAAGCACCGGTTGCTCCAGAAGTCGAAGTTAATGAGACTATTGTGGATACACAGGTATGCTCAAAAACACTTAGACTTCTTTGTTCTCAGATAACCACTATTAAGTTTGAACAAAACTAGTTTGAAACCTTTCTTTCAGGCTCATGTGATACCAGTGATCGACGTGGAAGCTCCACTTGATCTACTAAAGATTTTCTAGACAATCAACATCAAACAACATGTTAAATGCTTTAGAAAATGGCAAAAGCTCAGAAAGGCTAATCTGACGGAACTTGCCAAGGTGATTGACCACAAAGAGAGAAGGGCTAGAGCCTTTGATCTGAAAAATTACGTTCATGCTATGTTTCCCATAGAGGATTACTCTCACTATATATATGTTGACACATGACGACTTGACATATGATGTTGGGAAGAAGCTGATGGATGCCTACAATGCTGCTAATGAAGAGACAAGAAGGTAGATGGCACTAGATCCTACATTGCCCCAAACACTCAGAGTTTATCCCTCTGAACAAGAGGAAGTAAACGGGCAAAGGATTACACTTCCCACTGTAATCAACCTGTTTTCAGACGAAGAGGAACAAACTGATGAGAACGATGAGGATTCCTCATCTGAACATCTAGAAGGCAATGATAACAACAATCCTTCTGATGATGAAGATGATGATAGTTCTTCACCAGGGACTCCACCTGCTCCAGACTCTACTCTGAGAGACTAACCATCATCACTGTAATCACCACCTCCAGCTGACCAACAAGACCAACATAACTCAAACGATCAAAATCAATAAGTCGATCCCTCTAAAGAACTTAAGGCTGTTGAATCCAGAGTTGCAAGACTCAAGGAAATGTTGGAAGAAGAAAGAAAGCTTAGTCAAGAGTACCAATCTCTGATTGAAGCCAAGGAAGCCCAATTACTGATGATTGAGGCAGATAATGCCAAGGAGAAGACACTCCTTGCTGAAAAGCTACAACTGAAGAAAGATATTGATGCCACGGTTGCAGAGTTGGACGCTCTGGTGACAGACGATACAGAGCATGATGCTAAGGCTGCATCATATAGACCAACAATTCAATCATCTCAAAAATACAACACCAAAGGTAAAGGTAAAATGGTTGCTGGGCTCGACCACACTGATCAGAATGATCACATCTTTGTGAGCACTGATGATGATGAGACACGGGATATGGCTCCAGAAGAGGATGCAATTCTTCTCTCCCATTACAAGAGAGAATCTCTTTCTCCACAAATCTTCTCATCTCCAGCCGTTACTTCCAGAGATGGCGAATTTCTTGGATGAAGTACTGTTTTGCTAAGCTGCGATCTGAGCTAGTTGCTGAAGACTCCCAGGTACTTTCTTATGTACCATATGACCTTAAGCCGATAGCTAAGCTCTTGCTACACACAACCACTAGGATATCATTGTCTCAGAAATATCTAGTCATGGTCCGGGATGAAGATTGCAACAACACCAATAAGTCACTTGAGGAAGCATACTATGCTACTCAGAAAGAAAATTATATCTACCGTCTACTTGAAGAGCTGAACCAAAAGGAGCAGTTACTCCATAGAGAAAATCAAGAGCTCGGGAATGAAGTCCAGAAGCTTGTCCAACTTCACAACAATCTACAGAAGAACTTTGAGTCGCTTTCTCACTCTTACATAAGTTTGAGTCAGTCACTCATGACTATGGGGGAAGAGAATCAACCTGCCCAGAGAGGCAGGGGAAGGAAGAGAAAACAACTACCTCCTTCAACAATTCAAGTTCTAGAAAAGGACACACCTTCTGAAGAACTCGTGGTTCCAGAAACCAGAGTTAGAACATCAACAAGGCTCAAAAGTATAGTAACTAGGGATTCCAAGGCCCATGTTATAGTTGAAGGAGATAAGCCTTCTGAACAACAACAACAAGAAGAAAAGGAAGAAGGAGAATTCGAAGGTCAGGAAACCTGTAAGTCTCCAATTAAACGTGATTGTCCTGCTTTCAATAAGCTAAAGACGGGTGACAAAAAGGAGTGAAGAACATTCAAAAGAACTCAAAGGGCACTACTTACTGAAAAGAGGAAGAATATCTAAATTCAACTCGATGCTCTGGATGTTGAGTCAAACTCAGAAAGTGAGGATTCAGAAGACTCAACATTGCCATCACCTGAATTGTATGGAATAACTCATGATGTTATCGATTTTAGCCTAAAGAAGAACGACATGTGCGGAGTAGCTGAGATAGTAAGTCCTGACATTTCAAACATTGAAGAATGTCTTATGGCTGATGAGGTAACAACTACATCACAATTCTTGTTTTATGAAAGTGATAATGAGATTGAAGATTTGGAATTGATCAAACGTGAACTTGATCGGTATGAGAAAGAAATGTTGGCTTTCGGATCAAAGACCAAAGTTCTGGAAGAAAGTAAAGAAATTCTTGAAAAAGAAGTTTCTAACTTGACCAAGGTATCTGAGAATAAGGACGCTGAAATAGCCTCTCTAAAGTCTCAAATATCGGAGAATGAAAAATCTCATGAACTAGCGTTGGATCAACTAAATGAGAAGTTGAAGAAACTTCTTTCTGAAAATGAAGATCTCAGAAAGAAAGAAGTATCTTCAAATCATTTGTGAAAGCTAGTGACACTCTCAAGGAGGTTCAATCTTATATGAGAGATCCTTCTGAGAAAGGGGGACTTAGACTTGAAGCTCAACCAAGCATTTTTACCCCTCTGAAAAAGAGTGATCAAAGGTTGACGTTCGTAAAAAGTCAACAAAAGGTTCCAGAGAAGTCTATAGCATTGGTCAGAAAGCTAAGACTCTTCACAAAGGAAAAGCTGTCGCAACTGAACCTTTAGTCCCAAAGAAGATTGTGAAGAAAGTTTCTAAAAAGAAATATGATCCATTAACATGTGATCATCCACAATGTTGTATCACTAGAAAGGGAAGCTATTTCCTACTGTGCCATTCTACGATACAGAAAGGACGCAGAAACTAGTGAGGCTGTTGAATCAAACTTTCAGAAGGCCAGTGGTGCTCGAAAAGGCATTGGTTATCCCGGCATCGGAAAAGTCCTAATGCAACAATATAAAGAAGGACAAGAACGATGGTGGAAATCCAGGATTGCTTATAGCAATTATCAGAAGTGGAAGCAATACCAAGCCGCTAAAAATCTGAATGCCAGGGCTAGAAGAAACTTGGTCAGAAAAGCTAAGCTTGCTGAAAAGCATGTTCAGAAAGATTACAAGTCTCTGAAGCCACCACGAGGAACACCAAGGAACAATCCAAGAAGGAAGATTGATTTAAAGTCCAATGATTTAGAAATCCCTTCTCATGTTCCAAGAAGACAAAAACCATCTCCTAAGAAATTCATTGAAAAATGGATTCTAACAGGAAAAGTGTTTAGTCTTAGTGGTTCTATTTTTTAAGCAAGAACCTAACTCATGTTTCCTATTTTGTATAGAACTCGTCATGGACTAAGGCTCAATGGTTATTTGATAGTGGATGCAGGAAGCACATGATAGGAGACAAAGCAAACTTGGTCGATTACAAAGTTTGTGATATTGGACATAACATCAGCTTTGCTGGAGGAGAATTAAATCCTTCCATAGGATTTGGCAACGTCAAGTTGGGGTCCCTTACGATCTCTGACGTATTACATGTTAATGTTTTGAAATACAATCTTTTTAGCATGAGCCAGTTTGTAGATAGGGGATATTCAGTGAAAATTAAATCGAAATTCTGCAAATTGATTGACAATGAATCAAAGCAGACAGCCTTGGTTGCTAGGCGGAAATGAAGTCTATATGTCGCTGATTTGATATCTGCCACAACTGAAGAATGTCTCATGTTGAGTCAATCAGGTCACACTAAAGAACAATGGTTATGGCACAAAAGAATGAGTCACTTGAATTTCAAAACTCTGAACAAGCTTACCAAGAAAGAGTTAGTAGTTGGATTACCTAAAACAACATTCAGAAAGGAAGGTATCTATTTTGCTTGATTGGGGAAACAATCCAAAACTTCTTTCAAGTAAAAAAACTAGACATTCTAGTGTTCGACCACTGCAACTTTTACACATGGTTCTTTTTGAATCATCTGTAGTACGTTACGCAGGCAAAAAGTATGGTCTAGTTGTTGTAGATGACTTCTCTAGGTTTACCTCGGTTGTCTTTCTGAAACAAAAGTCTGATGCCATGGTGGAGATACCAAACTTGCTTGAAGTCATGAAAAATGACAAGGTATCTGCAAATAGAACAGACTATGGTATTGAATTTGTCAATCAGTAAAACAAAGAGTTTTGTACCTGTAAAGGTATACAACATCAATTTTCTTCAGTAAGGACACCACAACAAAATGGTGTTGTTGAAAGGAAGAATAGAACCCTTAAAGAAGCTCCAATGACTATGCTAGCTGACAATGAAATAAGTGAAATTTATTGGGTTGATGTTGTAAACATAGTATGCTACACTCAGAACAGATGTTTTATAAACAAGCACCATGACAAAACTCCTTATGAGCTTTTGGTTGGTAGACCCCCTAATATCAAGCATTTTAGGGTGTTTGGTTGTAGATGTTTTGTTCTTAACAATGGAAAAGAATACTTGAGAACATTTCAACCAAAGGCAGATTTAGGTGTGTTTCTTGGTTATTCTATGAATAGCAAAGCTTATAGAGTATACAACAAAAGAACAAAGAAGATCGAAGAATCAGTTCGTGTAGTATTCTATGAAGGAAACAAGATAATGCCCCTAGATGAGGAATTCTCATAAAGATTCAAGGAACTTCTAATTAAGGATTCTGAAGAAGAACTCTCAATAAGGAGAAACTGACGATGAAAAGCAAGATTTGCCTAGTAACAACAAGATGACTCTTAGACATGATGAAGAATTTCCTATAAGGATTCGAGAAATGGAATCTCAGATTACTCATCAAAGAGGTCCTTCTGGGAATAGCCTTTCTGAAAGACGTATTCCTGAAATATCTAACACTGAACAAGTGTATGATATTTACCGCACTTCGAGTGTACAAAATATCAATGATACTGAAAAAGTATCAAGTCAAAATCGTAGTGATTCACATTCAGATCACGTAGATGATGACTGGTTCAAAACCCGTTATGAAATGGATTAGAGATCATCCTGCAAAGGATGTGATTGGTCGAATTGATCAAGGTGTTAGAACTAGGAAGGCAATAGCTAAAAATGTTGATTCTCTCTTTGGATGTTTTATCTCAAACATTGAACCTAAAACTATTGAAGATGCATTAAAGGATCAAGATTGGATCTCTGCAATGGTGGAAGAATTGGATCAATTTGATTGAAACAAGTTCTGGAAACTAGTACCGTTTGTGGATGGAATATCTGTGATTGGAACTAAGTGGGTTTTCAGAAACAAAATGAATGAGTCTAGCAAAATAACCAGAAACAAAGCTAGGTTGGTTGCCAAGGGATGAAACCTGACTAAAGGTTTAGATTTTGACGAGTCATATACACCAGTTGCAAGATTGGATGCAATTAGACTATTTCTAGCCTTTGCAGCTCATAATGACTTTAAAGTTTATCAGATTGATGTTAAAAGTGCATTTCTGAATGGTGAACTTGCAGAGGAAGTCTATGTTGATCAACCACCAGGCCTTGAAGTTTCCTCAGAAAGTAGAATGGTCTATAAGTTACAGAAAGTTGTGTATGGACTAAACAGGCTCCAAGAGCATGATATGACACATTGGCCAAATACTTTCTGGATAGTGGTTTTAAGAAAGGTGAAGTTGATAAAACTCGGTTTGCCTTAAACCATGATCGGAAACTACTTTTAGTTCAAGTATATATTGATGGCATTATATTTGGATCTAAAGACAAGCAATTTTGTGATCACTTTGCTAATCTCATGAAAAGCAAATTTGAGATGACCATGATGGGAGAACTGAACTATTTCCTAGGTTGGAAAGTCAAGCAACTTAATGATGGAATATTCATTAGTCAAACAAAGTATGCAAAAGATATGCTCAACTAGTTCAATCTTAAGCTCTCTGAAAAGATAGCTAAGATACCTATGAGCATAGGAACCAAAATGACTTATATTGAATCTGATAAGAGTGTTGAAGAACATAAGTATAGGAAGTTGATAGGTTCACTTATATACCGTACAGCAAGTAGACCTGATATTCAATATGCAGTTGATGTGTGTGCTAGATTTCAAACAAATCCAATGCAGTCACATTACAACATTGCCATGAAGATATTAAGGTATGTCAAAGGTACTGTAGAAGTTGGACTGTGGTATCGTAAAGAAAGTGGATTGAGTTTGGTTGGCTACTCAGATGCTGATTATGCTGGATCAATGCTTGATAGGAAAGTACTTTAGGAACTTGTCAGTTTCTGGGAACTGGACTTATCTCATGGTTTAAAAAGAAGCAAAACTCAATTGCTACTTATAATACAGAAGCTGAATATATTGCTATTGGTTATTGTGCTACTCAGATATTATGGATACAACAACAACTCAGAGATTATGGCCTTAATGAAGAGAAAACTCCCATTTTCTGTGACAACACAAGTGCAATTGCGATTACTCAAAATCCTAAGTTCCATGCAAGAACTAAGCACATTGATGTTAGACACAACTTCATTAGAGACCATGTTGGAAAAGGCAATATAGAGATTCTGAAGGTTGGCACTGAAGATCAACTTGCTCTTCACTAAGCCACTCCAGGAAAGTCGGTTTTTAACCTTGAGACATAGTCTTGGGTTAATGGAGATGCCTTTGAAATGAAAAGTTCTAAGTCCTATATGGAATTGATAAGAATTAAGAGAAAGGAAGACAGGTTTCTGAAACGGGTATATATAAAGCCTATCAGAAAAGGAGAATTATCAAGGTTTCTGAGATTTGACTCAGAAAGCCTTTAGTCTTCTGAGAAGTTGGACTCAGAAAGACAAGCTAGTATATAGTCCATAAGTATAAAATGCTATATTTCAAATACTATGGACAGGTCACATATCCAATAGCTTTCTCTGAAACCGAAATTTAGGAAACAATTTAAGATACAAAGTTTGTAAGAACCAGATAGTGCTACATTGTACACATTTCTGAGAATCAAACATGTCTTGATTCTAGTGTTATTACCATTTCCATGATAACTAACATACATACAAGACTTTCTCTCTGAAATAAGTCCAAAGGTTTTTCGGTCTCTCACACTTTAATAGTGACTTATGGATATATATTGCCAAAATTCATTAAGTGGACACAAGTACACTCGTTGATTGATATCATTACCTGATATTTAATATAATCCCTTGATGAATAATGTGATTTAATCTCAACGGAGGAGATTAATTCGCGGCAAGTAATGCCTGTTGAGAAAACAGACGTAACCCACGATGCATTGAATGCAAAGTAGAAACGTATACCACGCCGATGCAATGTACATGGTTACACATATGGTTTTCTGTACGTATGATGTATCTATGTAATTCACCTTGCTATATGTAAAGGATTTCAGTAAGAGACAAACACTTTTACCAAATCCGAAAATTCATCTTGCATCAAAATAGCAAAAACTCTCTATGTTTTATGCAATCTTTCTGCTAATTTCTCTGAGTACTACTTAATCATCTGAAAAGAAAGATTAACACTTCTTGAATATAAGCACTCTTTCAAATCCTTAGAAAGTAATCTATATAAGATGACACCCAGAAAGACTTCATCTAAGAACTCAACCGCAACTGCTTCTTCTGCTGAAAAGCAAGGAGAAGGTAGGACTTTGCAAGTGTTGAACAAACGCTTGTTGGGTAACTTCAACCCAGAGGATTGGGTATCAAACCTTAAAATATACTGAGGAGCACATATGGTTGAACAATATATGAATGTTGCTATAACCTCTACTCCATATAGAAACCTTATTCTGAAAATGCTGAAAAAGGCACATTTGAAGAAGTTTCTGTGTGCCACCCCTTCTGGACTTTCTCCCGTTGATGTCTTGGAGTTTTAATACTCTTCCCAATTCTTTACCAAGAATGTGAATGACGTTGAGGAAACGGTCATCAAATCAAACGTTCAGGGTGTAGAAATACATCTTGATTGTGAATTCTTCTGCCAATTGTTTCATCTAAAAAATCGTGGGACAAGGTGGAGATAAACACAAGAGATAAAGATTTGATCTCTGGAGTAAAGATACTTTATGAAGAAGCTGTGAATGATGTTATTGAGGATTTCCCCTCACCATTCGTTCAGGGAGACATCAAAACGCGTCATTTGTCCGAGCACTAGAACATGCTTGCCAGCATCTTGCATAGGTGCCTGGATGGAAACAAGGGAGGAATCAATCAGATCAGCATGGAGAGATGGATGATAATGGCCATTCTCCAAAAAGAGCTGAAGACCAGAGAAGACCTCTTTAATTGGGGAAAGTATCTGTTCATGAAATTCGTTAACGGGGTAAACGAATTCGAGCCCAAAATTGTCAAAGGCAGTGCAAACACTAAAGCCAACATGCACTATGGCCTAAAGATTTGCTACATTTTAGAGAAATGTGGAGTTTCTCTCAGAGTACAAGGAAATTCCAGTAACCAACTCTATGTATCGACATGCATATGAGGAAGCCCTGAAGCAAGAGGCTAAGGATGAGTTGGTTGCTTAGAGTGAAGGTGTACCGGTAGAAGAGGTGCAGGTTGAGGTCCAAGTTGCCAAGAAACCAAGGACCAATAAACAAAGGTCTAGAAAGAGAGCTCAAGTTGTCTATGAAGAAACTACTCTCTCAGATAGGGCTATTCAGAATGTTGAAGCCCAGAGACCCCTTCCAGCTAAGAAGGACTCCAGCTCAAAAAGGAGATCCTTGAGCATTGGCAACATGCCAAAAGTTTCTTTGAAGGAGAATAGTCTAATTGATGAATCTATACAAGATTTCTTATCTGATGATGACGATGACATGACACTCCTTCTTGCTTTGAAAAGATCCAGAAAAGAAACTCACAATGGAGCTTCTAGCTCAGCTTCATTGCCCAAGAAAGCTAAGAATTCAGAGGATGCAATCCCAGAGAGGGTAAATGAAGAAGTCACACACCAACAGGCTGATGAAGGATTGGTGACTGATGACAGGTTGATGGAAGATTCTAACATTGCTTCCACAATCACATTGCCAGCAGATGTTATTGCTAAAGAAATTCCTGCAAGTGGGCAAGTTCCTCAAATTTCTGAAATGGGTATTCAGAAAGGACAGTCAGAGGAAAGGTTCGAAGTACCAGAAACCTCAAGCCATGATATGGAAGCTAGTGTGCCTGAAGATACACAGGTAACAAGGGTAGTTTGTATCTAACTTATAAGACATTTTAAATGCTTAACTAGTTACTCATAAGCTTCATTTGTTACAGGCTTTCATTGAGACCATAGAGTTGGGGGAAGAAACTGCACCCACCACACTGAATGAAGAAGAGGTTCCTTTAACCTCAAATGCACAAGAAAAACTTCCTGAAGAACAAGTAAAAATTGTCTCTGAAGAAGAAACAATTTTACACTTAGATAAATTTTCTTGTTTACATCTAACTTCAAGTGTCTCTGAACAGGCAACAACTGAGAAAGAAGTAGAAGTGATGGAAACATCATAAGTCCAAGAGATTCCAGAGGTTGAAAAGCCTTCTGGAGAAATTGCTCCTGAGCCTTCTGTAGCGGAGGTATGTAAAACAGGACCGTTGGCTTTCTGAATCACATGAACTTTTAACTTCATGCTTCTTAATCAAACTTCTTTGTGAAATAGGTTTTCACTAAAGAAAAGATTGTTGAGGACATTTAGGAAACCTCCGCAGCATCTATGGAAATAGACCAGGCAATCGCCAAGTCTCCAGAAATAATGGAAGAAGCCCCTCAGGTTTCTAAAAACCAAGCTTTTGAGCTTCCTTCTCTGGAAGTAAGTGAATTCTCAGATAGCATTGTCTTTCACATCTTTCTGAAACATCTCTAAGTTTGAGTTTTATTCTTAGGTTCGAGAAGAAAGAATGGAACTGGAGGACACTATCAATGCTCTGGAACCATTATCTGAAGCACCAACAAGTTAAGAAGTACAAGTCAATGAGCCTTGTGATAATACACAGGTATGCTCAGAAGCCAAATTCTCTTAAGCTCAGATAACTGAAAAATTAGTTTGAATAAAATTGATTTATAACCATTTCTTTCAGGCTCAAATTTTACTAGTTATCGATGTGGATGCTACACTCGATCTGAAGAAAATATTTCGATCAATCACCTTAAAGAGGCATGTGAAATGCTTCAAGCAATGGCAAAATCTCAGAAAAGCCGATTTAACGGAACTTGCCAAGGTGATCGACCATCCAGAATGGAGAACAAGAGCTTTCGACTTAGAGAACTATATGCATGGTTCCTTCCCAGAGTTCTCTTTTCAAGAAATAATGGATGAAGATTTTTCCTACTCAATAGGAAAGAAGCTGATGAACGCCTTCAAGAATGCAGATGAAGTGACCAAGCAGGAGATGACTTTGAATCCAGTATTGCCCCAAGCACTCAAAGTATACCCTTTTGAACAGGAGGAAGTAAATGGGCAGAGGATATCATTTCACGAAATCATCAACTTGGTGTCCAATGAAGAGGAAGATCAAAACGAAAATGAAGGAGAAGACTCATCTGAGGAACGTTCAGAAAGAGGTGAGGGTGATGACAGTGATCACTCAGACAACGATGAAAATAGTCCACCAGGGATAGGTGGAATGGGACAAGGAGAAACCAGAAAGGATACTCCACCTTCTGATGATGATACTCAGATAGATCCACCAACATCTACTCAATCACCACCTCCAGCTCTACATGAAGGTCCATCCCAACAAGATCATGATGATCAAGAACAACAAGCTAATCTCTCAGAAGATCTTGAAGCTGTTGAAGAGCAAGTTTCCAAACTCAAGAAATTGTTGGAAGATGAGGCTAGGCTCAATCAAGAGTACAAGTCATTGACTGAAGCCAGAGAAGCCCAATTGTTGAAAATTGAGGAAGAGAATCTCAAGGAAAGAGAACTCCTTGATGTGAAATTGAAGCTAAAGAATGACATCGAAGTCATGGCTATAGAGTTAGACGCTCTTGTGACTCCAGATGATGAGCATGATGCTAAGGCTACATCAGATAGACCCTCTGCTTCAACTACTCAGATAGCCAGCATCAAAGGTAAGGGAAGAGCAGATGCTGAGCCAGTTATTAATGAACTTACATGGAGCAGTGAACATGAAGATTCACAAGGATTGGCACCAGAAGATGATGCATTACTAGTATCTCACTTGAAGAGATCTCTACTTGCTCCACATATCTTCTCCTCTACTGCAGTGACTTCCAGAGATGGCAAGTTTTTAGGGCGAAGCACGGTATTTTAGTCCCTCAGAAACGAATTGACTGCTGAAGATTCCCAGGTACTTAACTATGTACTAGAAAACCTACAGCATATTGCTAAAGTGCTATTGCATAGAGCCACTAGCATTGCTCTATCTCATAAAGACTTAGGCATGGTAAGGGATGAAGACTGCAATAATGCTAACAAGGCATTTGAGGAAGCACAATATGTTGCTCTGAAAGCAGAATCAATCTTACATCTATTAGAAGAGCTAAACCAAAGGGAGCAGACACTCCTTAAAGAAAACCAAGAGCTCAGAATGGAGGTTCAGAAGCTAGTTCAAGTGCAAAATAGTCTACAACAGAACTTTGAGTCCCTGTCTCTCTCTTATGTGAATTTGAGTCAGTCACTCATGAATATGGGGGAAGAAATGGAGAAACCTACCTAGAAAGGTAGAGGAAAGAAGAGAAAATAAATCCCCTCCACAAGTCAATAAGTTCAAGAGCAAAACAAGCCTTCTGAAGAACCAAGTACAAGGTTGAGAAGTTATAACTGAAGGAATTAAGCCGTCTGAAGAAGACAAAGAAGAACGTGAAATAAGAGGTAAGGAGGAAGCTTGCAAGTCTCCCATCAGAAAATACAATGATGATGATGCGGATGAAGAGACTGATAGAGATGAGGATCCACTTCATAAGAAGAGAAGAAGAGTGGAAAGTCTCTCTAAAGCACCTCCAGCTAATAACAGAAGAAACCCTTCTGAGGTTATGAAGTCTACCCAAGGTGGGAGTTTCAGTAGAACAAACCCCAGAAAGCATGATGAAATGTAGAAAGGATTGAATAGAAGAATGCATAGGAATCTACAGTTTGGCAGAGTTCAAGAAGAAGAACAACCATAAAGGCCAGATGCAGCTCAAATTGAGTATGTCAAAACCAATGACAATCAATCATCCTATATGTGCATACATCTCCATAATGGATATTGGATTCTTGAGATACAACATCTTTTAGTCAACGAGAAGTTTCCAGATTCCATATATATGCAAATGATGGCATGGAGAACCAACAAGCCTACACTGCTCAATCCAAAGAATATTCAAAAGC
>JAYMSP010002622.1:0-23233 GCA_036897095.1 Plantago elongata
ATACCTATTATTCCGATAAATGCAGACAAAACTTTAACATGTACATCATGGAATAGGATAAAGTGAGACCCATGCATAGAGCTAATATTTGCATTCATTCAAATGTTGTTTACTATATAAAATACAAACTTTAGTCTCAATATTTGAATCTAACATAGGCACCATTTAATGTAAAATATATACTCTAGTTCTACTGATTTATGGTTAGTGGTTACCATGAGAGGATCATTGTATATGTCCTCGCCACATGATGAAATTAATTAATAAAGACACTGCCTAAGAAGTAGTGGAAACTTACTTGAGCTGTATGCTCTTTGAATCCACCACACAAGGCATTTGGTTGGATATTGATTGGTCTTCGAAGCATTTCAGTAGAACTGCCTAAACCAGGAAGACCAGTTTGTAGTAGCCCGGTTTGTGATGGATGCGGTGAAGGAAAAGGAATAGTCATATCAGGATGAAAACCCATCGAGGAAGGAAAACTAGCTCTCGACTGTAAGATCTGTCAACAATATATATACTTCAATAAGCAAAACATGAAATTCACAGGAGATCAATTTTGAGTAATCACTTGGGTTATTTAAGTGACTAGGTGAGGTCTATCCTTACATCCTTTGCTAGAAGCCCTTCGATATTATTGAAGTCCAGGCGTGGGTTTACTGTTGCAAGCTTCATGGATAGGAACTGCAATTCCATAATGCACTTCAATGAATGGTTTACTATTAATTTAAAACAAACACTTGAACTTCAACATTGCAGGCTAGGCATTGGACAAAAACCTCAATACACACACACACACTCTAGATGAAACCTTTGGAGTGATTTGGAAAAATGTGAAGCTACTAATCAAGATTCTCCTAATTTGCAACTGTAGCATAAAAGTTGGAAGACATACCTCTACCTGCCGCTGCAAATATTGCACGTAATTGATTATTTCATCCAGCATAACAGCTTTTCCAGTCACCTGTAAGATACAAGACATCAGGATCTACATTTACAAAAGCATCCAAGAGATGAGGAACCGTAATAATCGTTATGTACCTTGCTACAACCAGGCACAAGATCCTGAAGGAATTTCATTCTTTCACTAATCTTCTCCCTCCTTACCTAAAAACAAAACATTGATTTCAAGATAGAACCAATAAACTTACAAATACGCATCCTTAAAATTCCAATATGATTCTGAATCACACAGTCAAGTTTAACAGGATCCTTACCCTTTCAGCAAGACTGTGGCTATTGGTAGCCTGGCCTCTTCGTGCTCTTATGTGAATGTAATCTTCCTTGGGCACATCTGACCCTTGCGAGCCCTGTTTACCATTCTTTTCACTTGGCTTACCCGTTGAAGTCGGATTTTGATCATCCTTTTGTTTATCAACTTCTGAGGTATCCTTCACTTTCTCCATAGACAGCTGGGAGGCTTCATTACTTTTGTCGTGTTCAGTAATATCTTGAACATTTCTCTTCCTCTTCTTACCACCGGGCCGTTTACCAGATGACCCCCCAGTCACACCATCTTGACCACCACGGCCGCTAAACTCAGCCTCATCGGAATCGTTACCTGATGAATTAGCCCCATTTTTCCCTTCACTTTCACTTCTCTTCTCGTTCTTATACGGGCTCCCTTCAGTCCCACATAACCCCTGTAAAGACACTTCATTTGAAGCATTGTTCCCATTCATTTCAACTAGTTTTGGCCCATTACCACCACCAACTTCATGGGGACCTTGTATCTGTCCTAAGCTTCGAGAATAAGGATCCGGAAGGCCAAAGGGATTCATCATTTCCCCTAAATTCCCTCCACTGAAGCACGAAAATCTTGCAGCTCTTTCAATAAAACCAGAATCAGCCGGAAACTGTGGCAAGCTCTGAGGAAGCATACCGGGTACCATGTAAGGCAAAACCCCACCACCTCTCAACATCGCAGCATTTGGATTCCAACCCATGCCACCTCTTACCGGATTAAGACCACTCGAAGTACCAGCGACATTTTGCACATCACAATAACCTAAACTCTGGCCATTCATATCCCAAATTGGGGGACAGAAAGAATCAACCACTATCGGGCCAGAGGAACAAGAAGGAGATGATTCCACCATGGAATTGTGCATTGGAATCATTCCTATGGATGTATTTGCAGCAAGATTGCTTCCACTTAACTGCCAATCTGATGGCATATTGGTTGTTTGATAGGTTACATGATCATCACTCACCTTATGTGACTCAACAGTAGCATCATTACCAGCCATCTTTATCTAACGCCTCTCACAGAAAGCAGACTACTAGTAACAACAGCCCCACATGGTGTTTCTTGTAAGAAACCAATCAAGAAATACTTCTACAAGAAGCAAATTAGGCACTTAAACCACCCACCCACCCTGAAAAGGAAAAGATTATTAACCCTAACAACTGTTAACTTTGTGAAGATGGTAAAGGGGATAAATAGTGAGCAGACAGTCAAAGAAGCTCTTGAGAAACAGCAATGGTCAATGATATGATTCCAAATTCATGACTAGTCTGTCTAGTCATTTGGATAGAACCAAGATAGCAGAGCTAAAAACATGTATGTGAGTAAAACCGTAGCAGTGAAGAAACTAGCTATTTCCAAAGGCTTTTTCACTGAAATTAAAGCAAGCAAGCCCCATTAAAAATCAAAGTACCAAAAAGCCATTAATGCACATAAAAGAACACAAACTCAATAAAGGAGCTCAATTAATACAACCACTGCAAAAACAAAACACTGAAACAGAAACAGAAGCAGAAAAAGAAAAAGAGAGAACCTCACTCATTAACTAACTAACACAGCAAATTAAAAGCCCTCTATTGAGATAGGTAAAGATAGATACCCACATACCGTTTGAGAGCAATCAAAGTAGTAGTACTGGTATGAAGATGAAAGATTGAAGCTTGGAGGTTGAATGGGAAAAAGGTGGAGTCTTTATTGAATGAATAGGTTGGTAACTACTACTAGTGCTAGTACTACTAGCTAGCAATGCCGAAAATTGAGGTTCTTGAATTAATAATGCAGACAGTAAGAAGAGAGCTGACCGTTCAAGAAAACATTAAAGATGGATAGAGAGAGAGTAGTGGGAGTGGGGAAAGAAAGAGAGAAGATGTGTGTAGAAATGTACAATACAATAAACCAGATGGTAATTGAATTCCTCCTAAGGTCGGGAAATCGAGTCAACTTTATTGTTTAAAAAAAATACTGAGTACAATACAATTTACAATACAAGATAAGAAGAGTAGTGAAGGAGTAGTAAAATAATGAAGGAAAGAAGAAGCATTTGGTTTGGTTTGGAGTGAAAAGGAAAGCTTATATGGAAAGATGCTATTGTGGATTATGCTAGTGTAGTTATGTAGTTATATACTCACGCTTCTTTACCATTTCTTTCTTTACTTTAGTTTTGCTGCTGCTTCTTCTTGCATAAAAAACAGTGCTCTGTCTCCTGATCATCATGATCAACCATTAACCACCGCCACAGCTACTTTCTTAAACATCGTTAAAATGTATATTATATTCGATTGAAAATCACTAAAGTTTAATTCAGTTCAGTGCAGTTCAATTCAATTCGATTTAGTTATAATTTATATTTTATTTTAGTTTAGTTCAGTCTAAATTTCCATACACTCACTGGCCCGATTCTTGATTCACAAGAGTTTAACGTTACAAAAACGATGTTCTTTAATCAAGTACGTAAAACCTCGTAAGATAAGATCGACCGATTACTTCGGAAATTGATATAATCCTTTGGAGAAAATGAAAATTAAAAAGTTAAAAGTGTACATGATGTACTGTGAAAAGGAGTATAAATATGTGCCATATTTTGAAATTTGAAATGAATGTTTAAAAGTATTGAATTCCTTTTGTATTTTACTTACATGTCCCATGATGTCAAAATTAGAATCTCCTCATTTTCTGAATTTTTCTGTGAAAGTTGGTGCAAAGATGACGAAGCCTCACATATGACATATACATGTCCAGCCTGACTCATAATTCATAAACATCACTAGTAAGATGTACAGTATACTGTATTTGAATGTGAAATGTCTTAATGACTATGTATGTGACCATTTTTTGTCGACGACAGATAAAAGTATTCTCTAATTTGTCATAAAAATAAGAAATTTTGTATTAATTTTCTCCATCAACAAAGATGACTACTGTATAGATACGTGTATTATGTTTACGCGTCATGTCCCTCAAATCAGGTGTCTGACTTCGCTTGTACATAAACTTCAGTAATTACTAATTATCTATATACTAGTTCTTCAACCAGAAGAAGAAGATGACCACTCTAAATTACACAAGAGTATTACTTTAATAAGTGATTATGAGATTAATTGGTATAGAATTTAATGTTCAATTTGAATGGAAAGATAACCACTCCAGCGGTATAATAAACTGGGACTATGTTTGGTCAAAAGTGATTATGAATTATCTCAAGCATGTAAAACTCTAACCATCTTTTACTCCACTTAAAGAGATCCCAATGCTAACAAGTGTCATCATCGTACATAAAGTATATAATAATACTATTGTAAAATTTGTATAGTACAATCAAGGTTAAATAGTGTTTGGAGTATTTAAAAGTACATTATGTAGCATATTATTAATGATAACAAAACAACCTTGATATTTATTTTAATTCTTCATTCTGTCATCATTAAACATTTCACTTTACTGTAACACGAATTCTTTACCTATATAATGTTGTCCAAGCTTTACTTGCAAGGTACATGATTTGCAAGTTAAGATATGTATATTAAGTTAATTTTACTACAGCTTTATTGTATTAAACTTTACTTTTGTTTGTTTACTTTCTAGTGTGTATATTTTAGTAGTAAAGATAACACTGGCTTTGAGCTAGCAACTGACAATGCCAACTATTGTACACATTAGATTTAGAAATTTCTTTTCCTATTTGTATGTATAGACATTGTCCTTCACTACATCTTGGAATAAGTGAGGCTAATCTTTTATAGCCTTTGTTTGGTCAAGGATGCTACCATTGTGTAGCTTGTTTTCACACACTTGGTTGCTTATAGAGTACTAGTCTACTACTAGATTTATTAAGTAATCACTCCGTTCCATTACAAACGAAACATATAAAACGCACAGTTTTTAAGAAAATATATAATATGTAATTAAGAATGAGTTTGAGATAAAAAAGTACATGTGATCCCAATAATTTATGTTTGAAAATGAATTTTATTGTAAGTTTATTATCAAGATAGAAAAATATTTCATTATCAATGAGACTTTCAAAACGAAAATATATTTCATTTAAAATGAGACAGATGAAGTACATTTTAATATAACCTCACTGTTCAATTTTACCTCCCATTTGCCATTATCTCTATAGTCCCGAACTCCCGATAGGTGTTGTATTATTATGTTTTTAATAATTAATTATATTATAAAATATAATTATCGATTTATAACTCATTATTTTAATCAGAACCAGATTTTAACTTCAACATTGTGAAGTTCGAACTTTTTTGCACCTCTTGACTATGGTTTCTACTCTCCTTGGTCCTTGATAATTTATTTAATTTCATTTTAAAATTTTATATTACTACTTTAATATTTATTGATAACCGACTAATCTATACTTAACACAACTTGCATAAGAAAGTGAATTAGTCTATTTGTGTTTTACTACTAGGAATCTTTAGATATTAATACGAAGTTTATATCATAATTATATACTCTAGGATATAAATATTAAATATTCAACTGTAAATATAAAAGTTAAACATTCAAACAAGAAATTAAAATTTAAAAATAAAGGAAAATCAATACATAAAAATTGATTATGAACTGTCTTATTTTCAAATAATATATATAATATAATATAGATTAGGTGTAGAGATACGATTAATATGGATGGTTTGTAGTTTTAATATATAACCACATCTTATTGAAGTTGACACGAATTTGTTGGTTTTTATTTTTTGATAATTGTTTTATTTAAAATTGAAACAACTCTTATGGACTAAAACAATGTTGATTTTTATTTTTTATTTAAAATTGAAGGAACTTTTATAGATTCAAAATATATTTCTTGTTTTTGAATTGTATAGAGGAAAAGACGAACGAATTAAAATTGTGGGGTGGAAGGTGATTGTTAAAAGATATTAATCATTATATAGCATGAGAAGGGAATGTTGTATTCTTGGTATAAGTACACACTGACACGTGATCTTTTTTAGGGACTGATTGAGATATAATTTGAGTGGTCTTTTTCAATTGAAATTGAAATTTTTATGTACAAAATATTCGATTTGAGTGGAAAATTGACCGCTTTAACAGTATGGCAAACATAACCTTAATATATTTACTTAATTTGTTCTAAAAGTTTTAACTTGAAAAGATAATGCTCGGCATTTTATAAATATAATGATCGAAGGGAGTTTATAACGTAGGACGCTAAATGCGAAGGTGTTTAGAGTATTTGCTATAATTAATAAATAAAATTTGATCATGTTTTAATGTATATAAATGGTTTATATAAAAACTAATTAAATTTATAGAAACATAATAAAGTATAAATTATAAAAATATTAACAGGTACAATAAACAAACAAGTTAAATGATACCTATAAATATTTTCAGAAATTAACTATTTACATCTATAGGGGTGTAAATATATTGAACCCTGTGCGAAGAATCTTATCGCATGTTCAAATCCAGTTATGTGCACAAATTATAACTTAGTTATAAGTCGCAATATATTCCCAAATTCGATAAAGAAAGGCACTGAAAATTAGTGCTAATAAAGCCTAGAAGTATAATTTTGTGAAATCAAAGTTAACCATTATGAAGCCGAAGTACCATAACTTAAAAAGAACTTTAACTTAATTTCCCCCATTGAGAGCGACTAATACTTCAGTAATATCATTATATGATTATTCGGTGAGTTAGATTGTGTTATATTCAACTGAAATTTTACTGAATTGAATTGGACTAAAATGAACTGTTGAACCGAACTGAACTGAATTGAAGTAAGATATAAATTATAACTAAGCCGAGTTGAACTGAACTGAACTGAAGTAATTTTATGAGAACACGGTCTTAGGGTGTGTCCTCTTAAACTGAAATTTATTTAATTGAACTGAACTAAACTGAACTGAATTAAACTGAACTGAATTGGACTAAACTGAATTAAAGTATAAATTATAATTAAATTGAATTAAACTGAACCGCATTAATTCAAACTGAGCTGAAGTAATTATAGGGAATACAACATGAATTGTTATATTTGGTTTAGATTAGTGAAGTATTTAATTGAGATTGTCTGTTAATGTACTGTCACTTTCCATTTCTCTTATGTCAATATTAGTTGGCCTCGGGACTTGTTGCAATCTTAAGGACCCAACTAAATCTTCTCTCAGCTTTGCTCTATTACTCTTGTTTAACTTAACCTCGTTTTAGATATTAATTAATTTCTCTTCATTTCATGATGCTGAAGAAGGTTGTATTAACTGAAAATTATTACATTTTAATCTAATTCAGTTCAGTTCGATTCGATTTAATTATAATTTATATTTTAATTTAATTTAATCAAGTCCAGTCCAGTCCAGTCCAATCCAGTCCAGTTCGTAAATCTCAGTTAAAGAGAACACATCCTAACAACTCTTGGTGTGCTGTTAAGGTGGTTCCAATCTGATGCTAAGAACATGATTGATTACCTAGATCTTATTTTGTTGAATAAATCCATTTTCTATTCAATTAAATGTAGTAGTGTTGCTGGAATTAGGCCGCGATGAGTTAAATATGTTAACTCCGGTTTAGCAATATTGATCAGGTCAGTTTGGCATGATTTGATTAACCAAGATGCTTGTTAACTGAGAAGAAAACGCTTATTACATCACTATCAAACATAATGTCCGACCATGAAGAAGTCCAAGGACACGTATCTTTATATATACTCCACACGTGATCAATTTATGAACAATTACGATTTACGAATCTAAATAAAATTCGGATGGAATTTTGAATGAGTACCTTAATTGAATCCGTTGTTTTTATACTCAAATTCTCCGTTAGTTTCACGTTGATGTATGACACCCTCTTTTTTTAGAGATATATGTATGACAACATGGGATTGGAGATCTCCAAAAATAAAGAACACGCACCCTTAGCATGAGGCAGGAGCTTTACCAAATCTTTAGCATAAAAATCAAAGCATTGTATGGGAAAAATAAATGAACTTCTGTAAAGTGAATTTGGTTTGAGCTTTAACGAACTAGAAGGAGCACGTCTAGAAGTTTTGAATTATGGCAAATAAAATTTCATTATGACTCTACTTAATGTACAAGTATATACTCTGGTGGCATGGTCGTATATCCATTTTAAAAAGGTTTAGAAGTATGTGCAAGAAATTTAGTTAAACTAAGTGACATTATTCACTTCTTGCATGCCAATAAGTGATTATAAGTTTAACACTTTTGGGTCAAATCGACTTAACTTAACTAATCATTTGGCCGGTTTAGATCATCTCCCGGGGAAGTTGTTCAAACTTCGAAATAATTAACATGTTATTCGATCTGCAACTGAGTTCGAAACACTATTAAAAAAAGAAACAATTACAAACTAATTTGTGACTTTTACAAGAATTTCACATTGATCGTTACATTAGTTAATTCCGAAATGATCACAAGTACAACTGAGCTAAGTGAGGTTGGAAGCAAAGCATGATGAGCCAACATGGAGAGCATTGAGAATAAGATTCTCTTCCGAACCAAATTCGTTGAAGTGCTATAATAATGTTTGTCATTGACATATCAAGTATATGGTCCACATCAGAAAATCATAAACGTACTAAATTGAATTGATTTGATTTGATTAAAGGTAGCTTCTTGAAAATGTACATTGGAAACTTAGCTTTATGATGATGATAGATAAATTCAGGGGGACCAATTTCAAAATATGGATTCTCATAGTTGGTGCCTAACCATGTCAAGTTTGTTCCCTCGCCATTCATTCATTTCATCCCTATCTTGCTTTTTACTTTTAGTTCACTTATCTTTATTAGATTAGATCATACTTTCCCAAACCTAACTTTGAGGGAAACTGATCGAACTTGTACGCGAACCACTTCAAATGCAAATTCCGTGCAAGTTTCTTTCAATGTCGGACCCTTTTTTTATATTGGCTCACAAATTATGAATTAACACGTATAAGTTCAAGGTCATGTGGTATGTGTGGAATCTTTTGAGTGCATCTAATTTTATCTGGATTTGAGAAGTGAAGTCACTATAAATTTGGCCAAACACAGTATTGGGTGTATTTATCTTCCTTTCTCGGAGAATTCGTACTGTCACAATCAAGAGCCCTCTTGAGCAGAAAGATTTTGACAATGCTGAGCAAGTACTTCTGTACTTGTACTAATCTAAGATTAATTAGTGTAAACACTGAAATATGGTTAATGTGAATGTCTTGTTTCTTTTAACTTGTTCCAAATTTTGCCACCCCACATGAAAGATTTGCCTAACTGCCCAAAAATTTGTACTTGGCAGGCAACCTATTAGTTGTATGTCTAATCTATCTTTAGATTATTTATAAGCGGATAAGTATGAACAAAATATCAATAGTTGTTGGTTCAAATGGTAAATATTCGGCTGGATTAGTCTAATGTAAGATTCCCTTATTCGCAGTTTGTGTGTCTACAATTCCTCTGGTTTGTGAACTCTGGTTGATTTAGAGTTCTCACATCTGGTCCCAACAATTTCATAATCTTTGACATTGAGTTCTTCTAGTTACAATCTTGAGGCCTATTCTCTGCAAATTTCCAATAATTTTCAGAATTTTAGATAATAAATGAAATGAATGAAATCTGAACAATCCACAACTTTTTACAATCCTTCTCTACCTAAAAAATCATTTACAAAGATTCACACCTTCCCCCCTTTGGGGTTTCTACCAAATTTCAAAGTGCAAACAACATTGAACAACAGCTTGATGTTAGACTTTGCAGATGTTATAAAGGATCAACCTTCAACAGTTTCAAAAGGCGTAAATTCCCAGTGGAAGCGTAACAAATGTGCTGCTAGAACCGAAATCAAGAGAACAAGAATGATCTTGAATATAGATGTTCTCCGACTTTTACCAGTCCCTACCACCAAGCCGTTGGCCTCCAGCTCCTGAACTAAGCTTGCACCATCGTTTGCAGAACTGGAAGACAACTCTGTTTCATTCTCATCTGGGATAGCATCTTTGGGTGGTTCCTCAACCTGAAGTATATAATTAGTCATTCAGTGTATAAAACAAAACCCTGCTGGTAAATGTATGGTCGGGAATTTTGAAACTCCGATCAAGGTCTGAGTATATAGCATAAGCCGAATTAGGAATAGAAGGACCATCCACAGGGGTGTAAGGACCATTTCCAAGTTATACGGCTCCATATAATCTCTCATACCAACCACCCAACAGGAAAAACATTGATTTCCAGGACATGAGCTCTTAAAAAAGAAACATGTGAGCGCTATGCTATAGTTTCATATTACTGAACACATTTTTTAATGTTTTTTTGCAAACACCAACTGGCTTTCTTAGGATCCTTGCAAAATTAAAAAGGGAAAAAGAAAATATTCTCACTTGGGGACTTTCTGGTGAGGTCTTAGCAGCCTCCACAACAGACGTTTCTGTTCTCTCAGCATCATCACCAGAATGAAGACCACTTGATGTGAGCTTTTCCTCATGATCAGAACCACTCTCTTGAACAACTGTCGGTGATGCAAGCCTATGTCCGGTGTTTGTTTTCCCCCTCAAAAATGTGTTCTCGTTCGTCAAAGTTATCAACTGAATTAAGCAAGTAAATTCAGGCAATTTCATTTTGAAAGCATTGATATTAAAAAATATTAAGAAAACAATGTGAACCGCACCTGTTTCTGTATACGCTCCCTCTCCAATGCTAGCTGCATAACCGTATCCATAATAAGACCGGTTCTGATGCTGATGGCTTTTGCACTGGATTTTTTCTCAAGTGCCGCTTGATCCAAAGACTGCTCCATAAGTTTCAATCTGGACCTCTCAAAATTCAGTTCTTTGTTAAGTTCTGCATTTGTTTCTGACAGCAAAATGCATCTCTCCTCGACACTCTCACTCTTGCTTTCAGCTGTTGCAACCTTCTGCTTCAGTTCATCGATTAGCGTTTCCATGTCCCAAATTGCAGAATACAACATGTTTTGCTGTTCTTGGCTAGCTTCAGAAGAGGCTCTCACATGTTGATGTTGTAGGTCCAACTCTCGCAACTGTTTCTCTAGTAAGCTCACCTTTTTTGTATTGCTATCATTACTGCCCTTGAGAAATTCCAGCTCTTCAGTTAGTTCCACATTTGATTCAGTTAAATGCGTCACCTTTTCCTCTGCAATTCCCGCTCTACTTTCTGCAGCATACATGTTCTCCCTTAAAGACTCCATTTCAACTTCCAGTTCCTTGATTTGATGTTGACTTGTTTCATCAGAAGCACTTGCTTCCTTTAGCCGAGATTCAGTTTCACTAAGTTTCCCTTCTAGATTTTGAACTTTCTCTTTTAAACTTGTTACTTCTGCATTATCGGCCATAAGCTGAGAAATGTTGCTCTCTAGCCTCAGGATCGAAGTTTCTTTTTCATTCAACTGGGTTATGCAGATTTGCAGGTTAGATTTAATTTCTTCTTCTCTACTCACTGCGCCACTACGATGATAATGAAAAAACTGAATTTTGCCCAGTAATTCTTTTGAAATTCCCATTAGTACCTCAGCTCTGTTATCAGCCTCCAAGAACCTAGACCAAGCAACCTCGGCTGCCTCTTCCATGCAGGCTGAGACTTGTTCTACCAAGCGAATTTTGACTTTGTGATCTTGCTCGTTTTGTTTTAGCTCGGCCAAATTCTTTTCAAGCTCCAGCTCCCTTGCAAGAGATTTCTCCAGCATCCTGATGGTCCGTCTTTGCTCATGAGTCTGTGTTTGAGGTTTCGATTCTGTGCCAGCAACTGGAAGTTCATGTAACCTTGCAACCAAGTCCTGTTTCCCTGTAAATTAACAAGTGAGGTTCAGTGAAAACAGAACTATAATGCAACGAGTGGTGGGAAACCTTATGAATGTTATATTATGTATTCCAGGTTGATTAGGCCACATGGCTGTAATTCACGTTTAGGTTGTAAGGTCTGCGCATGACTTGGACCGGTTTGGGTATTAAATTTTGAATAAAAACCTTGGGAAACAACACAGGAGAGAATTCCCAACATGAAATTCGAGGGTAATTATGGCCAAACTTACATTCATTTTGTTTAAATGAGAAAGAGGTCATCTGTAACTTGGCTTGCTCCATCTTCATCTCCAAGATACGCTCTTGTAATTGTTTCAGTAACTCTTCAGAATCTTGGAACTTACTAACCAGATTGAGCAAGTCAGTCGGTTGCTCGTACGAAGATATTTTTTGAAGGGCATCCACAATTAGATCCTGGACATTACCCAGCAGACCATCCAACTCTCGCAGCTCAAAATTCAGCATCGAATGGAGTAAATCAGTCGTGAAACACTTCTCGATCAACTCCGCAGATATCATATCATCTTCAAGACCAATTGCTCTAGTATTGGTTTCCCCTCCTACAACATGTACTAATAGATTCTCCAAATTTGCCAACTTATCAGAGGCGTATGCCAGTGTTATATCTGCGTCAGATGACACTTTTAAGGCATTCTTAAACCCTCCACCTTCCTCAGAGGTTTCTGATAAACTTTCACGTGAAAACTTTTGCATATCAGACACGACAACACCAACATTATTCTCCGCCATATTCACCTGTATTTAGAACATACGGCATAACATTTTATCAGATTTCATCGGATCAAGGCATCTTGAAGAATACCAAGTGGTATACTTAAACTGTTTATGCCTTAGATACCGAGAGAAAACAAACATGGACAGGAATACAGCCATGAATACTTGACTGGATGATTCATGCGAATTTCCAATCCACAGTTATATTATTAGCACAGTCAAACCACATGAACTTAGTGCTCCCTAGCCTTGGGGCAGCGGCATATGACTGTATTCTAACATCATATGACTCAATAGTATAACTAAGTCAGTCTTCGAGAAATGTTGTGAAATGATTCCAAATGTATATACTTAAACTGTTTATGCCTTAGATACCGAGAGAAAACAGAAACATGGACGGGAATACGCCATGAATACTTGACTGGATGATTCACGCGAATTTCCAATTCACAGTTATATTATTAGCATAGTCAAACTACATGAGCTTAGTGCTCCCTAGCCTTGGGGCAGGGGCATATAATTGTACTCTTAACGTAATATAACTCAATAGTACAACTAGATAAGTCTTCAAGGAATGTTGTGAAATGATTCCAATTGTATGAGGCACAACGAACTAAAGGCAGGGATTCTTAGGAAAAAAATAAAAAAAAAGGAGCGAATGACTGGAAAAGCAAGAGGTTAGCAAGCCTTGAACACATAATCAGCAGATCACTTGAGGATCAATTTACAGTCGCACCAACGGGGCAATACATGTATAATTACGTTATGTTATCACATATCATATCCGGTTTCCATGTGAAACATGAGAATTAGTAATTCTAATTCAGTAGTGTTTCTCAATTCCTCCAAAAATATTCCGCTGATGCCATATAACTGCTCACATAACATCAAACCAAAAACACAAGATATGGAGGAATAAATGCACAACTTGTGGAAAATGTTTGCAAATGCCTCCAATTGTTAAAATTCCTAATGTAAGCTGATTCTTAGAATCACGCTCGGTTTGTACCTTAAAACAACTATTTTTAGTGTTTTGAGAGTCCATTTAACTAGTCAATATCAGAAGCTAATTCTGGATCATTTTCTTTTCAGCATTTGCCACAAATTATCAATACCAGTTTTACATAAGCTGTTGCAAACAGGTACTGACAATTGAAAGAAAACTCAACAGAACAATGGTAAAGGCTAGCCCTTAACCTAGGAGATCATACTGCCACTTCATCTAAATCTAATTCTTCATTCATATATGCACTATGCAAATACTTGAGCTAAAATTCAGGTGCTAAATCCAAGATTTCCAGGACAAATGTCATTGCACAATTGGGAAAAACGAATAGTTCATATTTAAAGTATAAATACAAAAATCACGAGAATACAGACTTTCAGTCCAATCTCGCTAAATTGAACAATTGAAGCATACAAATCAAGTCAACAGCCAAAACCCAACTCAAAAAACACAAACTTTCACCATCTCACACCTATTCACCCACAATTAAGCACTGTAACACCAAATACACGAAGCTTAAAGCACAAACCTTGAAAAAACACCTCGTGGGTGTCTTTCTTGGTCAAATTCTTGTCTGTATCACCGTAATGAGCAGCAGAAGATGGTTCTTGGCAGATGGGAGATAACGTGCGGCATATGTAGATGGTCAAGTTCACGGGCAGTTTGGTTTGGTGTATTAGGTAGAGTGAAATTGGATCGATGTTTTGAGTTTTGACTGCAGCAAATTAAGTAACGGAGTTGCATGATTAAGGTTGAATCATAATGTCAATTCAGCAGTTTGATTTGTCAATCATTGGGCGGTTAAACCCATGCGCAGTAAATGTAACTTATTATCAATTTACCCAATTAGGCTATTTATTACCAGTTTGTCATTTAACTAGTCCAAATTGGCAATGCCTAATATTAATAAGTCAAATTTATCAAACAACCGAGTTCGAAATTAACGTAGTGATTTACAATAAAGTTCAAATTGTTAACATCTTTGTAGATGTTCTTTCTCTTTTATTTTATACTACTGACACCTACGTCTACATGTGTGAAGTGTCTTTTAGTATTGTCTAATAATTTTCTAAGTCATATTTGATCAGTCACAGTATAATTTTATAAATATCTATGTAAAGTTATGATTAAATGTCATAGTTGTTAATATTAAAAGTTATAATTTGATTATGTAAGATTTCTTGTGTAAACATTTTTTGTATTTGTGTGGTCATCGGAGTCAATCATAAGCGGTCTAAATCTATAATCTGATTGATTGTTGATGTCTCTTCGTCACTACCCTAGCACTCATATCCACCGCTTAATCGTCATGGAGGAAGAGATTTGAATACTGATCCAACAATCACAAACGAGATCTTTCTGCAAGTAAAATATAAATTTCTTTCTCTGTCCACATATTCAACGGTAACAGGTTGGTGAATATGTTGGACCGTTCGATGTCAAATTTGTTTCCACTAATCACAATTAACAGATCTTATAGCTTATCTACGTTTGTATTAGGCCCGTATTCGAAGAACAGTTCATCATCATCATAGATCTGTAGCCTAGTTATTGAGGGCCAGTCAATGAATAGTGGGTATGGAACTCGAGCTTCCGCAGTAGACTGAGAAAGAAAAACACCAACAGAGCAGAGTCGAGCTTCGGATCCAGTAAGAGAACTCGGAATAGAGTGGCGCACTGGCGCTATGAACATATTTTAGGAATCGTGTTGGTACTCCTGCGTGCTTACGTGCAATGCATCATCCCAAACAACATCGTCTCCAGTGGCTACATTTCATCTTCCCCATGAACTTCACGGTCATTTAAGAAAATGCAACAGTGCTCAACAAGATTTAAGACCATAAATTAGAGACAATTATCAAACATCGCATTTACACTACAAAGAGACACGTACAACAACAACTGCACTACCTCTCGAGCGGATAATGTTGTCTGTAGTAGTCAGATACTCGCTCAGCAAACACAAACGAATACAAATCATGCCGAATTCGAGGACTTGACAAAAAATGCACAAAAACGAATTGCGTTACCAGTGAGACATCATCCACACTCGCTTCCTGTTATACCCAAATTGGCAGCACGAAAGCATAAATAGGTAGAAAAATTTCAATGCTGATCTTGTCAAACCGGACAGCTTCGCTGCAGCCATGAGAGAATTTATTGTTGTTTTTCAAACTGCACAACTAATGGAATGGGATGAGAACGAAACGGAAGAAGTGTATACCAAAAGAGTTATTAGTGGTGTCTTAGGGATCTTGCAAGCTTCCCTATCAGCCATAAAAATCTCATAATTTTCACAGTTTTAGGTAATTGTACTAAGATCGATAAAATTGAGCATGGGTATCTCTCCATGCAAATCGGATTTAGCAAAACATATGTTCAACTACAAATACATTGCAAATTATATTCAACGTATAGCTCGATGTGATGCAAAATCTCATCCCCAAAGCCTTCTTCATCTTGGACGCAGCAGCAGAGGTGAGTGACAGAAGCTAAATTGGGGTACTTGGTAGTTGCATCATAGGAGTACAATTGGAGTTTGGTAGGAGAGGTTTAGAGGAGGCGGTGGATCATGTGGTGAGAGCAGGATCTTATGGGTGGAGCCGTGGAGGAGCTGAGTTCGGAATCGAAGAGGGGTGAAATTGACTTTGGCGGTGGGGCGAGAGGTGGCGGAAGAAGGTTAAGCGGCGGAGCTGTTGATTGAGAAGGAGCAGGTGGAGAGGAGGAGAGAGATAGACATCATTGCTATGGTGAGGTGTGACAGAAAGATATGATAAATGTAGAGGGACACGCGCTCACGCGCCAGAATGCTGAGAATGGGAGTTTCAACCGTTTTATGTTGACTTGTACTGAAATTGTTAAATTGCCTTTTCAATTTCGTCGTTATCCACGCGCCATATATTTCGTATTACATTTAATATACAAGTAGAAGTAGTATATAAAGTATAACGAGATAGACGTGTGACTGTTTGAGATCACATTTGAATTGAATTTTTCAATTCAAATTGCATTTCAAACATACTAAAATTCTATTTAGAGTATGTTATTAATTAAAACGTTATCAATTAAAACGTTCATGATGTTAATGAAACAAGTTTTGTTGTAAGATGAAAATGTTTCAAAGTTAAGATCATAGTTATTTTAGTTGACAACATCGATAATTTTTTTGACAATTTAGGTCCGTGTCTAGATAAATTATCTAAAGATCGTCTCTCAGGAGTCTTTCTCATACTAGTAGGCTTATTGAAAAATAAAATTATTAATAACAAACAGAAAAAACTAAATGAGCTTCTACATTGAAATTTTTTAACCAAAAACCCTTTAAGATTAATATTACAAAAAAAACGGATCGGATTTTGTCGAGGGTCTACACCCCTCCGCTCATAAGAGTTCTATAAGGAATGAATACTGGAACAAACACTTGCCAAAAAAAAAAAAACTCAATCAACTTAATTCTGCTTGGCTCTCATCCAGTCCACAAAATCGTCGATTATGACCGGCCACGCGTCATCCGGATTGTAATTACCAAAATCTGGAAAACTGATCGTGGTAATGAACAATCGGAACCCCATCCACTGATCCATAGTAATAACCTTAACATCCTCTTGTGTCTTTAGGAACTCGACCAATGCTTCAACTTGTTCCGTTTTTTCCAGCAGGAGAAGCTCCAGCAGAGAGCAAACGTTCTCAATCTCCAAAGTCCTCTGCATCTCTTCCGTCAGGCAGTATTTGAACGCAAAAGTATAAAACTCCACGAAATTTGTCTCCACTTCCTTCTCCAGATGCGCCAGCGATAGCTTGAGCTTGTCTAAGTTTCCAACTTTCAATTCCTTGAGCCCTTTACATCACTCGTCTGACGTGAAATAGCCTTGCGCTTTGGCGCCCATCTTCCAGGCCAGCATCAACACTCGCACATCCATGGTATTGAGTCCTAAGTCTGAGCAGAGGGACTCGATTCCTTCAGGTTCGATCATGCCACTGGATTTGCTAGAGTATGCATTGAAGAGCAGGTCGATCTGGTCTGGCTTTGTGGCAGTTTTCAGCTTTTTCTCTGCTGGTTTGCTAGGATCGAATGGTTGTTCGCCAGTGGAATGTGCAGCGTGTTTATTTGAACGAGGCATATTGAACAACAAAGCCAAGGCATGCGAACGTTTGGGGTCTGGCTTTGTGGCAGTTTTCAGCTTTTTCTCTGCTGGTTTGCTAGGATCGAATGGTTGGTCGCCAGTGGAATGTGCAGCGTGTTTATTTGAACGAGGGCATATTGAACAACAATGGCTTTGTGGCAGTTTTCAGCTTTTTCTCTACTGGTTTGCCTGGATCTAATGGTTGGTCGCTAGTGGAATGTGTAGCGTGTTTATTTGAATGAGGGCATATTGAACAACAAAGCCAAGGCAAGCGAACGTCTGGAGTAACAGAAGAACGTTTGGAGTAATAGAAGAAAGAACGTTTAGAGTATTGGACATTCTTGTTTTGTGTGATATACTGCAAGGCTCTGGCTTATGTATATAAGTTTTTCTCCTACTACTTAAACGTAATAGAATTAGTATATAATTAATACGGACTTATTTTTTCTGCTAATCCTATATTATTAGAATTATATTATGGCAGAAACTCTTATTGACTTTACTTGAGTTTTCCTAATTTATACATACATGAAATATATATGTACAACTCCTAGTTCAGAATATTGTAATGTACAACTCCTAGTTCAAAATATGGTATTATAATATCATGTGATTTTCAATTTTTAAAGTTCTTTTTCATAAAAATTTTATTACGTAAACGCACATCTTCTTAAATAAATTAAAAAAGTTAGCTGGTTGGATAAGTTAGATTATTAAAAAAAATGCTAAGTCACCAACTAACTTTTCAGTTACCAACTAACATTTCACCTAATTTTACTAAACATAGTCTAAGGAGCTCGAGCACAAGTACATATTGTTATTCTAAACTTTTAAGTATGAATCTAATAAAAGTCTAAATAATGTTTTATAACTGAAAATTTCATCTCTTAACTTATAATTAAGGATCTACTCGGTAGAGGAGGGTGCAATTCCAGGTCAACTATTAAATATTTACACTACATTGAAAGTTGCAATTTGAAATATTGCACCTTGTGAGATTATATGATTGTGTTTAACATGAATTAATATTTATTAAATATAAATTGATATTCAAAGTTATCAAGCATATCATAAAAATTCTTTATAATATATGGAATTTCAAAATTCCGTTCAAATTCCAAAGTCTCAACTTTAAAATATGAAATTTTCTTTTGTCAATCCAAAAATCCAGTCCGATCCCTACACCTATTCATTTTCTTCCCAAATCATCCACCTCATACCTTTCACATGATCCCACTCCCACACATAAAATGTGATCGAACAGATTAATTTTCAGTAGAATAATGTGAAAAGGGGCTAATCAGCATATGATGTTAATTTGTTAATGTGGAAGTATTGTACAGACAGTACAGTTGCAAATATATTACAGATGTGATGTGCATCAAGAGTATGTTTAATTTAGTCAGAAGACAACTGTAGTGAACCTTGATCCTTAATTTCCGTTAGTTCAAAACGCAAAACAATTCTTTTTTTTATTATGGACAAATTCAACTTGCTGGCTAATTGCATCATACTATTAGACCTGTATAAAGCTAGATGCTAAGCAATTTGTTTGTTTGAAAATCTTACAGAACCAACAATTACATTCTCTAGCTACCTCTCATGGAAATACCACAGATGCCATTCCTTTTGTTGTTCTTGTTCTTCTTCATTTCCATATTTTCTCTATTCAAACTAAGTATCAAATGTAAGAATCCACAAGTGAATCTCCCTCCAGGGCCATACAAGTTGCCAATCATAGGAAACATCCTCAGCCTGGTTGGTTCGGTGCCGCACCGTGCTTTGCGGAACTTAGCCTCCACGTATGGCGACGTAATGCACTTGCAGATAGGAGAGGTATCTGTTGTAGTCATTTCCTCTCCAGAAGCAGCCAAGCAAGTGATGAAGGCGCAAGATGTTAATTTTGCCTCTAGGCCTTCTGTTCTTGCTGTAGAGATTACAAGTTATGGTTGTACTGGTATTGCATTTGCACCGTATGGCGACTACTGGAGACAACTGCGGAAAATCTGCACCCTGGAGCTTTTACACGAGAAGCGTGTTCAGTCGTTTAGATGGATAAGGGAACAAGTGTTTCACGATCTGACTGTGTCGATAGCTTCTGATGAAGGATTGCCTGTCAATTTGACTGAAAAGCTTTCGTCTGCAACTTATACTGTTGTTTCGATGGCGGCACTTGGGGCTAAAACTGAGGAGCAGGAACTGCTGCTCTCGGTGCTTAAAGAAACTATTAGTTTGGCGTCAGGGTTCAATGTAGGTGATTTGTATCCGTCAGTGAAAGTGATCCAATGGATCACTGGATTGGAGCGTAGAGTGAAAAAGGTCCACTTTAAAGCTGATAGAATACTCGAACGCATCATCCATCAACACAAAGTAGCCAATGCGTTGAAGAAGGCTGATGAGGGCGAAAAGCACGAAGATCTGGTGGATGTTCTGTTAAAGTTTCAGGATGATAAACATGAGATCTCATTGACCAATGACAACATCAAAGCTGTAATCAATGTAAATGATCCTGTTTTATGGCCTTTTACTCGTTAGCTTCTTTCCACTTTGTTGAATTTCTTTCACTTGAATTTATGTGTTGAACCTGCAGGATGTTTTAGGTGCTGGAAGTGAGACATCATCGACAACGATGGATTGGGCGATGGCTGAAATGCTGAAGAATCCAGAAATCCTCGAAAAGGCACAAGTCGAGGTGAGATTACTGTTTGATTCAAAGGGATATGTTGACGAATCCTGCATCCATGAACTCAAGTACCTAAAGTGCATTGTCAAGGAGACACTAAGGTTGCATGCTCCGGCACCTTTATTGCTTCCAAGAAAATGCAGTCAGAAATGTGAGATTAATGAGTTTGAGATTCCAGCGGAGACGAAGATCATTGTTAATGCATGGGCTATTAACCGGGATCCTAAATATTGGAAGGATAGTGAGTGCTTTATACCAGAAAGATTTCTTGACAGTGAGGTTGATTACAGGGGAATCAGTTTTGAGTACATTCCGTTTGGTGCGGGTAGGAGGATCTGTCCTGGCATCTCGTTCGGTATAGCCAACGTGGAGCTGCCGTTGGCAATGTTGCTGTACCATTTTGATTGGAAATTACCAGCAGGTGTGAGATGTGATGAAATGGACATGAGTGATGCATTTGGCATCACAGCTAGAAGGAAATTAGATTTGTGGATAGTTCCTACTCTCAAAAGACCATTGTTTTCAAATTGATGCAGGTAATTTATCAACAGCAACATAGTCATAAACTGCAAGTCTTTGAAGCTGAGAACTTATTCTGCAGATTCAGCAATAACTACCTATATTTAACTAGTTCATACTTAACTGGATTGGTTTGGAGCAGTACCATGCTATTCTGTATTTTGTTTGATTATGATACATCCACTGTGTTTAGTTTGTACTTAGTTGTATTGAATGCAAAAGGATAATTTATATCCATTTTCATATTACCATGTAGTAATCCAATCGAATTTTCATTTCGATGAATGCACAAATTATACTATATTTAACGGCTTAAAAGATACTATAGGTGATATTATTGATTTCACCTAGCGTGGGAGACCATGATGAAGACAGTCCACTTACCCCACCCCTGTTGTCTATATCACATTGTCCTTTTCATGTATGTTTGGGATATTGAGCGAAGCTGTCCGTTTGACAAGATCAGCATTGAACTAGACTGAACTGAACTGATTTTCAGTTGAAAAGATAATAGGTAAGATTTTAGATCGTGTAATATTGAATCTGTTGATATTTGTGCAACTTTGCCATCCGCACCGCATGATAGATGAAATATGAAATATAAAAATAAAAATTAACAATTGAATATTGTGGATTTTCAAAAAGTGTAAAGCTTTAAAAATTGTAAAATGAAATATTGTATTCTAAAGTCTTTTTTGTAAAACGCTGGGAGGAAAACTTAAAAATGTCAAGACTCAGATAATTTAAAAAGACCTGATACCAAATCAATTTCGCATAACATAATCAATTATATTTTACTTTACTTAACTTTATTTAAAGAATTAATTACATTCTAAATATGGATATAATACTGTGTGGTTGTGTGGTGAGTAATCTGAATAAAGAATTAACTCATAAAATATGACATATTAAGCGACATCGACTACAACTACATTAAAGATACCGTGAAATTGTCTCATATGGCCTTGTAGTGCGGACTCAATACATAAATTGATACGCCTGCTATTCGTATCAAATGTAAGAATCGCATACGAATCAGTCCTCTTACATTACATTTATCCTTTAGGTGGATTAAGTGTTTATTTGACAATCGATCAAAATTATTCAAATTTAGTCGAAAATATTTAAACATATCTCTTTTAATTTATTTTATAATTTTAATTAATTGTCGATCCACCGATTTAGAGACCTGACTACTCTCCCACGTTTTGAGGGGTATTTCATAATGTCAACAACGCGTTTTCTTGAGATCTCTGCAGAGAGGAATCACAGCCACACACACTACAGATCTATATTAATGGCCTTTTCTTCTTCTCCTTCAGCTCATCCAGATCTGATATAGTTCTTCATTCAGACCTTTCCATCATGGGTCAGATCTCTCTAACTCCATACCTTCATCTTACGTTTTTATGATTCTATCTGTTCATGTTGCTCGTTAGACAATTTCATATGTCGATCTACACTTGCTCTTATTATGTGTTTGAGAAACTGTACACCACGCACACTTACCTCAATTTGATTCTGATCTATGCGATTATCATGTAATTCATTTGTTACATTTATCTTCCCGAGTCCAGGCATACCGAAACTATATTCCTTTACATACTCAGATCAGATCTGGCTATATAATTGGGAGATTTTGATATTTTGTATATTGTCAAGAGCTTTATGGTGTATTTTGAAAAGATATTGAGTTTGATCTACTGGCCTGGACTTTTCGGATGCTTGGACTGGGCTAGACAAATGTTGCAAATACCTTGTATGATAATTGAATGGTTCATGTTCACTTTGATGTATGTGCATGGTGTATTGCTCTAAATATATGTCAAGAGAATTTTGTTGATTGACTAATGATGAGTTTATCAAGTGCTTGAGCAGAACTGGAATTTTGAAAATAGAAGATGAATGTTTGGGCTTAGAGATGAGGGAACTGCTGACAGATTATGTGGATAATTGACAGCTAGTGTTCGGGATAATTGTAAAGCTTGAATTATGTAAAATGGTTTGCCTGCTTAATTCGGTCTTGAATTATCAAATGTTGACTATTCTATTAACTTTTATGTACCACTATACTATGAGAATTGAAAAGATTGCCAATTATTCATGTTTTCAAAGTATAGTTGATAACT
>JAYMSP010002623.1:0-23232 GCA_036897095.1 Plantago elongata
ACCAATCGGAACAAATTTGGCAGAAACGAGTCGAAAATCCAAGGAAGAGAAGAGAGATAAAGAGTAACGAAAGAGAATAGAGTTTTAGGAAAAAAGCGAAGAAGAAGAAAGCGAAGCCGATTTCGAAGAAGAAGAAAGCTGAAGCCAATTTCGAAGAAGAGCGAAGAAGAAGAAAGCTGAAGAAAGCCAATTTAAAACAGTGGAATAGCGGACTGCGGATTCAATTGGGTTTAGGTTATCAACGGTTTTCTCTCGAATTTTTTTAATTAAATTTTCGGTTTCGGTTCCGGTTCCCAACCTCATGGACCGGTTGCGGATTAGACCCAAGATGCTAATAAAATGATTTGGTTTGGTCTCAACCCATTGAGAGGCCTACCCTTACCCGACACAGAAAAAAAATTCGGGTGGGTATGGGTTCAGATTCCAGAACTCATAAATGATGTTTAGGATCCTAACCATGAATTTTTTAAAGTTTCAGGCTGGGTTGGTTCCCTACTTCCCTACCATTCCATTTACAAGACTACTAGCAGTCAATACAACCGGTTGGTTGGGCATCCACAACCAAAAAAACAAGTGGATTGTCTTTTCTCCCTGCCTTAGGATTAATATAGCAAACACAAGTACACATCCGTATAAATAAGGAAGACAACACACACAAAAGTAACATAGATCGAAAACGTAAGAAAAGAAACACAGATCTATGGATCAATTATTAAATTTCAAGACTATCTATTATCTAACACTCAGTAGTGTAAAGAATTTAACCAACGAACATACATGACTATTCCATTCTCCTATATTGTATAATCTAGATTTTGCACTTGCATTTAAAAGAAAGAGATCTAGTGTTGTCCCTTCGGAGACACTATTGGTTCCATACCTTACCTCGGTGCTGGTTGGAATATTTGATCATTATTGCAGAAATTTTTAATAAGTAAAAAAAATCTGCAAAGAAAAAACAAGTAAGCTTAATTAAGTTTTAATTAAGTTGATAGCATTAATTAGATAGACATAGATGATGTAAATAAGATGCAAATGAATTAAGCAGCTTAAAACTTACTATTACTATTTTCCAATTTCATCCAAGCAACTTTTGAGTTTACTGTAAAACTACTGCATCATCATCTTCTTCTTCCGTCGCATCGTCGGATACTAACGTCATTTTGAGTAACCTAGAAATCGATCTAATCGGAGTATATCTCAGACTGGTGGTGGAAATGATCTGGGTGGTGATTGGTGGGTGGTAATTAAGAAGATTATGAGGGAGACTAGGGGAGATGAGAATTTGGGTCTTCAGGGGAGTAAATATGTAGTAGTTGAATTAGTAAATGAATTGTGCAGTGTGAGCTTTTCACTTTCTCTGATCTAGTACTAGTACTAGTCCTACTGCTTTATCTTCACCCCAAAACAAATAATAACTCCGATTTCATTATAATTAAATAATTTTTCATTAACATTCAATTAAAATGAAATAATTTTTATTTATTAAAATAATCTTACAATAGAACTCATTTTTAACCACATATTATTAGACACACATATACTTTTATATCTCAAATTTATTCTAAATCACAGAGTACATTTTTTTCTTAAAAAACGTGCATATGAAAAATGTTTCGTTATAAACGGGACGAAATTAGTAATTTTTTTACTTTCTATGCGTACTGGTACTAGTAGTACTACTTTATCTTCACCCCAAAATAAATAATTCTACTTTCTTTGGTTCATCTTTCCACTGAATTAAAAATTAATTTGAAGAAAATATTGAGTAAACTAGGCGAAATCATAATAAAGTAGTATAAATAACGATAACGTAGAAAAAAGATGAAAAAAGTTGGACAAATAGTAATTAAAGTAAAAGAGATATTGTATAAAGTATGAGAAAGATAATTCATATAAGATAAAAAAAAGAATTTGAAATGGACTAAAATAGAATACTGGACGATGAAGTTTGAACGAAAGGAAAGGAGTATCACATTTAATCTTGTTCACGAAAATTAACATACAATAGATATGACAGTGAAAACTAATGAACTTTAATTATAATGTTGTTGAACATAAAAATATTATATTTATAGTGGTATGTATATAAATGGCATATATCACTATATATAAATAAAATATATAACAGTAAATGGAGTATACCTTTAAGTAGTACCCAATAATGATTTTAAATCCGAGCATACCATAATTATCATAGAGTCACAGCACGATTGGTTAAATAAAATGGTTTTTAAGCAAGTAAGAAAGTAGTAATAATTGTTGAAATATATGTAAAAGTTAAATGAGCCGATCGAGTTGAGTATGGACCTTATCGATTGTCAGATTATTTCATATAAGTCTAGACGATCTCAAGTATATCTTTATCGAGCTTTAAAATTACATGATTATTTTTGTAAGCTTCGTGCTTCTCACGAATTTTTTATCGAGCGAGTAAATTAACTTAGTAATTACTTAAAATAATATATGTAGCTTAAGAATAATATTTAATACATTAATTTAATTTAGTAAATAATTGCTTACCTTATGTGTTAAATTTATTTACTTAAATTCACTCAAAACACACCGTAAGATCAAACTCTAACCTTAATTTATACATGTAGATAAATAAAGGTAAGTATATATTAAATTATTTACTGTTCATGAACAGCTCACGAACAATAATCATTTTACCAAGGTGATCGATTCAAGCTTAACAGATAGACGAGCTTGCTCACGAGCAAGTTCGTGTTGACCGATTTCAATCTCGATCTGAACATTAACGGACTATATAATTCTTGTATTTGCTATATAATTCGGTAACACCCCTTGTCAAGCACCAATACATGACTATATAATTCTTGTATTTGCTATATTCCAGCAAGCCAAAAAGTAATAATAGTTGAAAATTATGTCAAGCACCAATACAAGTAAACATACAACCATCTTCAAACTTTAAATACGAACTAATAAAAAATAATAAATATAATATATTCAATTAATTTGTAATATTATGAACCGAAGTAAAAAAAGTAATAATACTCCCTCCATTCTTATTAAAGGTTTACATTTTATCATTTCGAAAGTTCTTAGGTTAACGTTTTCTTTTTTTTAAGAAATTCACTATTTTTAATTATTTATTTTATATCACGTTATTTTCTAATTTAATTATATCTCTTATTTTTCTATTATATTTCTTACTTTCTAACCTCTACTTACTATTTTATTCATATTTCTTAAAATTTACACAAAATCAAAATAACTGTGTAATGAAATGCAGTGAGTATAATTTAATTGACACCTTAATTATTGTATTTATTTAATTTTAATATTACATTAGATCAAATTTAACAATTCTATTAATTTTGATCGAATTACATAGGTTCTTATACAATTAGTTTTTATATTATGAGTAAAATTATACACGTGAAATTTACATGCAAAATAAATGAATATATCATGTTAAAATTAAATATACTTATATTTAGTTAATTATAAATTTAATAATAATGTTTAGCGTATAATTAGTTATTAATAAAAATATGAATTTTGATGTCTAGTTTTGTTTACTAGCTTAGGATAGTTAATTAGTTCGACCCGCTCCATAGTGATTTTTCACTGCTTGTGCATTTTATTCAAGTTGTGTATTTGGTTGTAATTTATTATCATTATAGTGGAGTTTTTGTCCTATGAGCCGGAAGGTTAAAATATGTTAACCTTCTTGAACCAAACATAGTGTTTTTATTTTACTTTCTTTTGCTCTTTAGATTAGCTTTAGTATTTATGTGTTTAACTTTTGTAGGTAATACACTATTTTGTTTAGTATATCGAATACACTATCTCATGGTGTTCTTAGTTATACGGGATATACTTGTTCACACTATAAATAAACCCGGTCCATGCATTTTCAGAATTACATTGAATTGGAAAGAGCATTTTCTCGTAACTTGTTGTCGTTAACCTTATAACCTAGTTGTATTGTCATAGTACAATCTTGCAATTTAGTTGCAGCTGTCGCATAACGGAACCAACGGCTTACAGAGTGAATTAAGATGCATTGATATTAGAATCGTCTCTGATAGTGTATAAAAATGGATAAGTCGCTAGTTAGTTCATCGACGCTTTAGATTGGTGTAGTTCTTGCTCGAACGATGATAAAAGCTAGCGGAAGTCACTTAGTCCTATGTTTGAGTCGCCTTAGCTTTGATCGGATACATCACTCTACTAAGATAGGCAAGTGAGCGTATGAAAAGGTGGATCGTGGCACGTTAGTGGTCCGAGGTTGACTCCGTCGGTCCCCCGCATCATCGGTTGTTGATCTGCGATAAGAGAATAAGGGGTTAGACCCTTTTGGGTCGGTTTGTCTAGGACAATTTGGTACTTAGATTCAACTAGTTAATAGGTCAGTCGACTTTTCAATCTCGGACTTGAAAACTTAGAGAGTAGATTTCCGGACCAAAATGCCTTGTATTTATAGTAGCAAGGTCCAATGGACACGCTTCCGAGAAGTCAGAGTTTGATCGGCTTCGCGACATTAGGACACATGGTCTCGAAGGAGAGGGGCGCGTAGCCAACACATCATAGTTGAGTGTCGGTCCCTTCCTTTGTGTCGGATGCACTTTTCTACGACGTATATTTGGACCGAGACTTAGTATATGTCAGTCTTCATGTTCGTGTCGGATCATAGTAGTATTTTTTTTTCCATGTGCGAGAGTAGTGAACTTATGACTTTTCTCGTGTTGCACCAAGGTTATCCTAGGACTTTTCTCGTGCCGCAATAAAGTGAACTTAGGACTTCTTTAGAGACGTCTAGGAGGGCGTAGAGCGTCTTCATTTGTTAGATCATAGGTCGGATTTTATAGTACATATCAGAACTTAAGCACCACGACATTTCCATCTTGATTCGATCTTTCATCTAATTTACTTCTCTGAATCTGTGGTGATGTATCTTTTTTAATAAGTCTTGTCTGACTTTGCACCATCTTGATGTAAACGGTAAACTCTTCGGGGCATATCTCATCCACTCAGGTTTATATAACATGTTTGAAACTAGTTCAAACTTTGGTCCATATCTATTTCTCTCGGGAAAAAAATTGCATAAGAAGAATTTAGATAGTGTTTAAATTATATCCGGAATGACATATTTGGTTTAAAATTATAGGATCATTATGACATGCACCACTTTATTTTTGATGTGATTTTCAGTTCACAAATTATAATTTCAAAATAATTTTTGGCCGTTTTTCTATATATTTTTTTAATTTTTAAAACTTATTTTTCAGTTTTTTAATTATTTTTAATATTTTCAGATTTTATTTTTTTCTTTTTAAAAAATTAAAAATTTATTTTTTAAAATCATTTTTAACATTTCAATTTTAGAAAAATATTATATATTTTTTAAATCTTTTTTTTACATTTTTCTGACTTTTTAATTTTTTTTTAAATTTGAGTTGGCGAATTAATATGAGTTGGCATTCAATAATTATGAATTTTTGTTGACTAAGTATGTTAATTTGTCCACATCATCACAAACCATACTAAATCAGCATTTTTAGTTCCTAATTTATCAAAATTGTATTTAAGTTGTCGATGTGTACAAGTTGTAGACTGAAAATTAGAACAAAATCAAAGTAATAATTTTATGTCACAGTGATCTCATAATTTTGGACAAAATATACCATTCTCCCTTCACATGTTCCTCAATGCGATTTTACGGTAACACAAGTTTTAACTTTGAGGGATGGAAAAGTGAAACCAACCACAGCATAGAACCCTTTCACCCAGGGCACAAGTATTGACAATTTTCCGCATGTGACATTCCCTATCAGACAAATGAATAAAGTAGAAACTAATTTAGACATATATAACCAAAGATTATAACATTTTAATTACACAACCAACCACTATATAGTAGAGTAGTTGGAGCAGTTACATAAAAGAATGTTTCGTTAGCGATGACGAAAGTGATAAGCAAACAAACAATAAATAAATTAAAGAATAAAAATTAAAATAATATACCTTCTATTCGATCCGATCAAACATTACCATATATTTCTGTAATATAAGATAAAGGAGGGTGATTATTATCATTAATACCAACTAAACTCATTTCCACATGCACAAGTGTGTTGAGAGAAAAAAAGAAAAGAAATGAAAGACTCAAAACAGGCATGGAAACCTTTAACAGCAACCTACTGTTGTTCAGCTGATGATCATGCGATTTTCAGAGGCTTGAGCAGGTCGAGGACTTCGAAATCGGACTTCTCCTCCAAGGACATAGGCCCGTTACGGGCCTCGTTTAGGAAGATGTCTGATCAGCTAAGCCAGCGTTCTTCTTCAGCTAGGATGGAGTCATTTGGTGGGGACCTGTTGGATTTTCAATTGAACGAATTGCGGTGCATAACGCAGAGTTTCTCGAGGAACTTCTTGCTCGGGGAAGGCGGTTTTGGAAGGGTGTACAAGGGATATGTAGATGAAGGGTTGAGGCCTGGGTTGAAGGCTCAGCCAGTTGCTGTTAAGCTTCTCGATATTGAAGGTCTACAGGGCCACCGTGAATGGCTTGTAAGTCACTTAGCCTACTTCATAAATTTCAAAACCTCTTATTTTTTTCGACGATCAATGTGACTAGAACTTTAATTATCAATTGAAGTGAAAATATATTATTAGTTGAGTTGCGTTTAATTGAAAAATTATGAATTTGAAGGCGGAAGTAATCTTTCTGGGGCAGTTAAGGCACGCAAATTTGGTGAAGCTAATTGGGTACTGCTGTGAAGACCAAGAACGACTTCTTGTATATGAATTCATGCCACGTGGCAGCCTGGAGAATCATTTGTTTAAGAGTAAATTCTTAAAACTCTTTTTTGGTACCCTATGTCTCGCTAATCATATTCCAGTTTCCCATAAAAAATTAATCTTAAACCATAAATACATATAAATATTTTTGAAAAATTCAGCTCCAAATAATTAATTTAATATTTTAAATTATAATTAATTTATTCACTAAACAATTGTCACATCATATACCATTTTATCCGAAAGGTATTTAATAAAATTATAATTATAAAAATATACTTTGCAAATATTTGTAATATCGTGGTATAAAATATTTTATATGATTAAAATTAATAGTAATTTATGGTTAAATCAATTGTGCTCTTTCGAAATGAAAATTAATTCAGTCCAATTCAGTTCAACTAAATTCAGTTTAGTTATAATTTATACTTTATTCCAGTTCAGTTTAGTTCAGTAAATTTTAGTAGAATCAAACAAAGTTTAAATATACTGGGAAGTTAAATTAAATATGAATTTTTATCAGCGGATGAGGTGAAGTAATTGATTACAAAGTTTGAGTTTGGAAGGGACTTGAGTGGAATATTATATGATTTGTATGACAGGAATATCAATTTCTTTGCCGTGGGCCACACGATTAAAGATTGCAGTAGGTGCTGCTAAAGGACTTGCATTTTTGCATGGTGCCCAAAACCCCATCATATATCGTGATTTCAAGGCTTCCAATATTCTATTGGACTCCGTAAGAATCTTTATTTCCAAACGAATATAATTAATTTATAGTTAAAATTGATTTTTATAAATAATTAAATTGAAATAAATCAACGGGACGATTGATGGAATCGAGTGTGTTCCAGGAATTTAATGCGAAATTGTCCGACTTTGGGCTCGCAAAAATGGGTCCTGAAGGATCGAACACACATGTAACTACACGAGTGATGGGGACATACGGATATGCAGCGCCTGAGTACGTTAGCACAGGTAATTAAGCAGTTGTTGTGTAAATTATACCCTACTCCCTTTATCATGCGATAAATGAACATTTTATTTTGTAATTTTAACCATGGATTATTTATGAATGTGTTGTAAAACTATTTTGTAATTAAATTCATGCTTCAAATGTTCAGTAGTAACTGTTTAATATATAATTTAAATTGGCTTTTGCCAATTCAAATGGACTATTTTGTACACAGAACAGACTATTTGAATTGACTTTACAATATACCAATCAGACCATGATCATTAATTGTTGTACTTTCGTAGGTACTCACTCCATTCCAAATAAACTATCTAGTTTAGTCCTTTTTATGATTAATAAATTTCAATTTTGATTACCTTGCTAAGTGTAATGCTAAATGTTTTAATTAACCTCAAAACTAAAAATTTGCTTCTTAAATTTTCATAACATAATTTTATTCAGCAGTTTTTCATGACAACTTTGATGATCCGTAGCCAAAATTAAAATTCATTAACTGTAAAAAAGTTTAAAAAGCAAGACAATTTCTTTGGAGCATATAGAGTATAATGGTTTGAAATTTTCCTTTATAATATAAGAATAATTTGTGGTAAAACTCTATCTCAAACAACTTAAAAATGTTTTGGGACAGAGGAAATAAAGCTCGCTTTTGCAATAGTATATAGCAAGTTATTGTGTCTTATTATGAACCATTAATTTTATTACGTAAATGTACAACTTTATAGACAAGCTAGCTGAAAAGTTAGCTGATTTGAGAAGCTAATTAAGTTAGTTGGACTTTTTTACGGTTAGATAGGCTTTCGTCCTGCCTAACAACAGGCAGTAAATAAAAAAAATTAACATATATATTACGTTAAATTTTAAAATATTAAAGTAAAAAATTAATAATTCTTAAAAAAAATTATTCTAATTTTAAAAATACTTTAGAAGTCAAATCTTAATTTTTCATTGATATTTATATTTTTCTAATTTAAATATTTATAAGACGAAAGGCGATCGCCTTATCACATTGGCGACACACCATCGCCCTTCCGCCTTATAAATATTTAAATTAGAATAATATAAATATCGATCAAAAAATTCAAATTTGACTTCTAAAATATTTTAAAATTAAAATAATATTTTTTTAAAATTATTAATTTTTTACTTTAATATTTTAAAATTCAACTGAATAAATAACAAAATCAATATGCTAATTTTTTATTTAATGACTGTTGTCAGGCAGGATGAAAGCCTGCCAGACTATAGAAAAGACCTAATTAGTTTGTTAAAAAAAAACCTACTTAATTAGTTACCAGCTATATTTTTAATTTTCAGCTATTCAAAATTACCAACTAACTTTTTAACTAATTTTACTAAGGTGAATATATAGTTGAATCACATTTATATCAAATGTTTTACACATCGTAGCATACATGAAATGCAATAAGATGGTGTAGCATATACACGGATACACCTACTAACATGTTGTTTATACCTCATGTATGATGCAGGCCACCTAACTACAAAAAGTGACATCTACAGTTTTGGGGTCGTTCTACTTGAGCTCCTAACAGGTAGAAGAGCCATGGAAAAATCAAGGCCCAAAAGAGAACAAAACCTTGTTGAATGGGCCATGCCTTACTTGGGGAGCAGCAGGAGACTCCGATGCATAATGGACCCAAGACTTGCAGGCCAATACTCTGTTAAAGGTGCTAAGGAAATGGGTCTTCTGGCCCAACAATGTGTGAGCTTGAATCCAAGAGATAGGCCTAAGATGCCAGCCATTATAGAAACACTTGAAAGTCTTCTACTATTCAAGGATATGGCGATTTCGAGTGGACAATGGCTCGCTTCTTCTAGATTGGCCCGCAAGGATATTGGATTTGGTTGCAAAAGTGTAGCTGTTGCAGATAGCCCCAGGAACAAGTAATCCATGTACTATGTGAGTTGGTCAAAATTATAACAACTTTGATGAAGTTAAGAAAACAAAAGAAGATGTAACATCAAGAACAAATGATGTATAATTAATTAGCTTCATAGTTACTAGTTAGGTAAGTCAATTAGTGTACTTATAAATTACTTGTCTATTTCAACATGTTGTTTGTCTTGCTTTGGTTTATTTTGGGAGACTTTATAACAACAAACTACTTATTAGTAAAAACTTCATACATATAGCCATCCATTGAGACAAATTCAATTTCATATGAGAAATATTAAAGTAACACAACATATCATACTCAAATTCTTCAAAACTCATGAATTACGATAGGAGAATCAGATTCATGTGCAACTTTACTGGTTAAGTAACAATTTTGCAAACTTACTCTCCCTACTTCGACATTCAAGAAATCAAGGCACGTAAGTAAAGTAACACAATCATGGAGGAGTGGAATACGATATGTACTATTTTTTCCTTCACTAAAGGTTTTTACTTAGAAGATTTTAATGAGGCATCAATCCTTGGCCATATATGCAATAAATTAATTTGTAGATAATGAAAATTTAACACGTAATCTTTAATAATACGATTTTTTAAAAATTTTTATACTAACATTATCTATAAATTATTCACATATTAAGTTTGAAAACAATAATCATGAAAATTCAAAATAGAAATGAAACTGGAACAAAGAAATATCTATATAACAATGGCATGTCAAATGAGAAGATAATCATGGTCATCACAGTATCAACAAAGCATATTTATTAAATGGGAATTAAAATTTTACCTATAAATAACGGTTTGTTTTTGAAATAATTAAATTAAAAGTATTTAAATTAATTTCTTTCATAATCAATTTTTCAACTACAGTTTTATATCAATCGATACCTAAGTTTGATGGCATTTCTTATGCGACGAAGCTATACCAAATTGAATGGGTAAACAATCGGAGACTGGGAACAAGATACATGGGTGAAGCACGTGTGATGTTCCGACCAATGTCCTCCCTCAAGCGTGTGAAAGAGTCAGATACAATCGAGACCAAAACTTAAATTAATTTCAAACAAACACTTAAAAATATGAATACATACAATATATTTAAAAAAAGTAAAGTATAATAGTATAGAGCCACATTACATACATACACATACATACATACATACATACATACATTCTTTTTGAAAAAATGAAAAAAAGCAATACATACCATACATAGAGACCATGAGTATTAGTACAGGACAAGGCCAAAAAGCAGAAAAGAGATACACAGTACAACACTCACAACACATTCTAGTATCGGTGAGTAGCAGGTAGTAGTAGAAGTGAGTTCACAAACCAAAGAAAAGATTCATTCACCAGATCTACCTTTCTTCCTCCTTCTCTCTGATACAAGTAAATTCTCAATTTGTAAGGGTATGTATATCACTTCTTCTGCATTACTAGTTCAAAGATTCGATTTTTATTTGCTTCTATACCTGTTGTTACTGCTTCTTATGTTCATTGCCCTTGTCTTTTTGAGATTTAACTTGCAGATTTGAGTTAGATGTGCTAATTTATGTACTTTTTCCTTTTTTGAATTTTTGTCTATTTGTTCATAGCTTGGGTTGTATTGTATCTGAATATTCTGGAATACAAGATTGTCCCTTTCTGGTGATCTCTATAGGGTATCGGATGCTTTTTAGTCTATTTGCTTATGAATCTTGCTTTTTTCTGTTTGATATGAACTGTGGTTAGTCCAAGATTCAATTTTTGAGAATGGTCCTAATGCTTGTGTATGTAGTGGTGTGCTCTTTTGTAATGTTTAAGGTCGGTGTGCAAATTAGGGCTTACAAATTATGTTTAAGGTGTGTCTAATACGAAAACTTAAATCTATGTTTGTAGGGTGCTGAGGACTACGATGATGCAGAGGCCCCCACAGGAGGATTTCTCCCTCAAGGAGACCAAACCCCACCTCGGTGGGGGGAAGGTCACGGGAGATAAACTAACGAGCACCTATGACCTCGTCGAGCAGATGCAGTACCTTTACGTCCGGGTGGTGAAGGCAAAGGATTTACCTGCCAAGGATGTCACTGGGAGCTGTGACCCTTATGTTGAGGTCAGGCTTGGAAACTATAAGGGCACAACCCGGCATTTTGAGAAGAAGTCGAACCCAGAGTGGAATCAGGTCTTTGCTTTCTCAAAGGATCGTATCCAGGCTTCTGTGCTCGAGGTTACTGTTAAAGATAAGGATTTCGTGAAGGATGACTTTATGGGCCGGGTTCTATTTGATCTGAATGAGATCCCCAAAAGGGTCCCTCCAGATAGTCCTCTTGCCCCACAGTGGTATCGGTTGGATGATAGAAAGAATGACAAGGTTAAAGGAGAGTTGATGTTGGCTGTTTGGATGGGGACTCAAGCCGACGAGGCGTTTCCTGAAGCATGGCACTCGGATGCTGCAACAGTTGCCGGTGGAGAAGGTGTTGCAAGTATCAAGTCCAAAGTTTATTTGTCACCTAAGCTTTGGTACCTGAGAGTTAATGTAATTGAGGCTCAGGACTTGATACCAGGTGATAAAACCCGCTTCCCTGAAGTATATGTGAAGGCTATTTTGGGTAATCAGGCATTGAGGACAAGAGTGTCCATGAGTAAAAGCATCAATCCCATGTGGAATGAGGATTTGATGTTTGTGGCTGCTGAACCATTTGAAGAGCCCCTTATTTTGAGTGTAGAAGATCGAGTTGCACCGAACAAAGATGAAGTTCTTGGGCGGTGTGCTATTCCTTTACAATTTGTTGACAGAAGGTTGGATCACAGACCGGTGAACACGAGGTGGCATAATCTTGAGAAGCATGTGATTATTGAAGGTGAAAAGAAGGAAATGAAGTTTGCCAGTAAGATTCACATGAGGGTTTGTTTGGAAGGTGGTTACCATGTCCTTGACGAGTCAACTCACTACAGCAGTGATCTGAGGCCAACAGCAAAGCAGTTGTGGAAGTCAAGCATTGGAGTTTTGGAGTTGGGGATATTGAATGCTCATGGTCTCTCACCTATGAAATCGAAAGATGGGCGGGCAACTACAGATGCTTATTGTGTTGCCAAGTATGGGCAGAAGTGGGTGAGGACAAGGACTATAATTGATAGTTTTGCCCCAAAGTGGAATGAGCAGTACACTTGGGAAGTTTTTGATCCTTGCACTGTTGTGACCATTGGTGTGTTTGATAACTGCCACCTGCACGGTGGAGATAAGGCAAGAGACTCAAGGATTGGGAAGGTCAGGATCCGACTATCTACTCTAGAAACTGACCGTGTGTACACACATTCATATCCTCTTCTGGTTTTACATCCTACTGGGGTGAAAAAGATGGGCGAAATTCATTTGGCAGTAAGATTCACCTGCTCGTCCCTGTTAAACATGATGCATATGTACTCGCAACCGCTTTTGCCCAAAATGCACTATATCCATCCATTGACGGTGAGTCAGCTTGACAGTTTGAGGCACCAAGCTACTCAAATTGTTTCCATGAGGCTAAGTCGTGCTGAGCCGCCTCTTAGGAAAGAAGTGGTGGAGTATATGCTTGATGTGGGTTCTCACATGTGGAGCATGAGGCGAAGTAAAGCTAATTTCTTCCGAATCATGAATGTCTTTAGTGGGTTAATTGCTGTTGGAAAGTGGTTTGATCAAATATGCAACTGGAAAAACCCCATCACCACAGTTCTCATTCACATCCTGTTCTTGATACTGGTCCTGTACCCGGAACTTATTTTACCAACCATTTTTCTTTACTTGTTCTTGATTGGTGTGTGGTACTATAGATGGAGACCGAGGAAACCTTCTCACATGGATACTCGCATATCTTGTGCTGATAATGCGCATCCAGATGAGCTTGATGAGGAGTTCGATTCATTCCCAACTTCGCGTGCTCCAGATCTTGTGCGTATGAGGTATGATCGTCTGAGAAGCATTGCTGGAAGGATACAGACGGTGGTTGGTGACTTGGCCACGCAAGGTGAAAGGCTACAATCCCTGCTGAGCTGGAGAGACCCGAGAGCAACAGCTCTGTTTGTCATCTTCTGTCTGCTTGCTGCTATTATTCTTTATGTAACGCCGTTTCAAGTGGTGGCGCTTCTTACAGGGTTTTATGTGCTGAGACATCCTAGGTTCCGGTACAAGCTGCCTTCTGTGCCACTGAATTTCTTCCGAAGGTTACCGGCAAGAACTGACTGCATGTTATGAGCAGCGAGATGGGTGGTGATGTGAGTTGAATCTCTCCAGGCTTGCGGCGTAATACGTGAGCTGTGCCTTGTGAAACTGGCATCTTCCTTGGAGGATCAGGTTCTCTTTATTTATTAGGTTGTGTTGTTAAGTTTAATTCATATGTTCTGGACCATGTTATGTTGATGTTTCCTGGTGTTATTTTGTTAACATTATGCTTGAGATGGGACTTGTTAAATACTTAAATGAATGAATGTTTGGGATCAAGTGATAGGTAATTACCTCGAATTTCTTATATGCATTTGGTATATCAGTAATTCAGTATAGAGGTTTTAATTAGACAGTGGCTGTTTTACCGGATGGATGAGATCAGCATAAGATTGAGGTTATTGATTTTTTTAATTATTATTGAACATGAAATATAGCATTACAATTACAATTGTCGAACAAGACGAATTTATCAATCGATTGTAGATGCAAATAACCACCAATCTCTATTTAGAGAATATAATCACCCATTTCGGAGAATCTAACTCGTGACCTCATCTCATGGTTACGGGGTGTCTCAGCTTGCCACTCGGCTACAAATGTTATTGATACCTTGTGTTAAATACGGTGAAAACTTCATACAGTTATATCGTCGGGTCAGGAAAAAAGTAACGCTATCTCCTGATCTACAAAGTGTACAACTTATTCCCTGACTATCTCATCTGATTTTGACATTGGTATATGTCTGTGCATGGGGCACTCCAGATTACATAAATGAAGGGTGATTTGCAATTTTGGTTGTCTAAGTTAAGTTCTTGTTTGAATTTGGTCCAACCGGTTTTTATTCTAGCAAAATTTTGTCTAGTATGACTCTTGTCGTAAGCAAGAAAATAAAGATGGGAAAACACATTCGACTAGTATGACTGATATCGTAAGCAACAAGTCAAGGAAGAAAATCAATTAAACCAGCAAATAATAACATACCAACTGGTACACTAAAACTTTAATATAATGCCATAATAGGAATACAAACAGTGTATCCGCAAATTTAATTAAGTTACGTTTAAATCATCATAAATCGAAACACATTTGTGGTTTATAAATCTATATGCATAAATAAACCAAACCAAAAGAACCGCTCAGTGTACCAACAAGACAGACTTACTTGATTTTCGGTTAGATCATCGTTGAACGACTCAGAGAAGATTAGCATGGTCCGTACACAAGTATCAGACCGTGAAATGGATGTATCTTACACTAGAGCATGCTATCTGCTCGTGCAGGCAATCTGCGAAAGAAGCTACTGGGAGCCGATGGCATCTTGCTCCGGAATCTGGGATGCCGAAGCAAAAACATCCCTACCAACAAAATCACAATCCTGAAAGGAGTAATGTATAATGCAACAGCTGCAAACATACAGAAAACTATGTAAATACTGGTTGCTCTTGGATCCCTCCAGCTCAGCAATGCATGAAATCTTTCACCCTGTGTTGCCATATCCCCTACAACTGTCTGTATCCTCCCTGCTACACTTCTCAGCCTATCGTACCTCATCCGCACCACATCTGCAGCTTTCGACGTTGGAAAAGTATCGAATTCTTCATCCATCTCGTCTGGATGAACAGCCTCCGCCCAGGATAGCTTGGTGTCCATATGTGGGGGGTGTCTGGGCCGATACCTATAGTTCCACAGCCCGATCAAGAACATGTACAGAAATGCAGTTGGAAGGATTAGTTCCGGGTAGCAGATGAGTATGAAGAAAAGGATGTGGACCAACACCGTGGTGATAGGATTCTTCCATTTGCAAACATCGTCGAGCCACTTATTCATGGAGATGAGGCCGGAGAATAGGGAGACGGTACGAAAGAAATTGGCTTTGCTTCTCCTCATGCTCCACATGTGTGAATCGACGTCTAACATGTACTCTACGACTTCCTTCTTCACTGGGGGCTCGGCTCGTCCCAATCTTGATGAAACAATATTCATTGCTTGGTACCTCAGGCTATCCAATTGTGAAACTGTGAATGGGTGAAGGTAGTGCATTTTAGGAAGCAAGGGACGGCCGTAGAGGTACATCATGTGAGCCAACGATAGGCAAGTGAAACGGAAGGCTAGCTGAAGTTCACCCATCTTTTTCAATCCGGACGGTTGAAGGACAAGGAGAGGGTAAGAGTGTGTGTAGATCCTGTCGGTTTCTAATGTTGAGAGGCGAATCCTAACTTTACCTATACGCGAATCTTTCCCATTCCCTCCGAGATGGCTGTTGTCGAACACACCTAATGTTATAACAGTGCAGGGATCATACACCTCCCAGGTATATTGCTCATTCCATTTCGGATCCGTGCTTTCGACTATGGTTCGTGTCCTGACCCACTTCTGACCGTATTTTGCCACACAATAGGCATCGGTTGTTTTTCTACCACCTTCCTTTGTTTTCATAGGGGTGAGCCCTTGTGCACTCAAGATCCCAACTTCAAGAATCCCAATAGGTTTCTTCCATAGCTGCCTAGCAGTTGGCCTTTGATCACTTATATACATGGTGGACTCATCCAACACATGGTATCCACCCTCAAGACAAGCTCGGAGATGAATCCGAGTTGAGAACTTAAGCTCCTTTCTTCGATCTCCTTCCAGAACTCCGAACCCAAACCTTTCAAGGTTAAACCAACGGGAATGCACTTCCCTGTGGTCCAGACGCTTTTCGAAGACATTTAAAGGTAAACTTATTCTCCCAACAAGTTCATCTTTGTTAGGGACTACCTTGTTCTCAACAGTGAGGACTAGTTGCTCTTCGAAAGGCTCAGCTGCGACGAAGATCAAGTCTTCGTTCCAAAACGGATTGGTAGTTTTGGTTGGACATAATTTAGTCTTTAGAGTCTGATTTCCCACTTGTGCCTTAACAAGAACTTGAGGAAGCTGGCTTTTGTTCTCCGACTCAACATCCTGTGCTTCGATGATGTTAACTCGGAGGTACCACAGCTTCGGCGAGACATACACCTTGGACCTGACACTATACACAGCTTCACCATGAAGTGAAGCAGCATCCGAATGCCATGCCTCAGGGAATGCTTCATCAGCTTGTGTTCCCATCCAAACTGCAAGCATAACTTCCCCCCTGACTTTACTTTCGCCTCGACGATCCTCAAGCCTATACCACTGTGGTGCTAACGGGCTATCGGGTGGAACTCGTGTAGGCACTTCGTTCATATCAAACACGACTTTCCCGATGTAATCATCTCTCCCAACCATCTCCCTGTCTCGTACATAAACTTCCAGAACAGAAGACTGGATCTTTTCCTTTGAGAAGGCGAACACTTGATACCACTCCGGACTCGTCTTCTTCTCAAACCGCTGCGTTTTTCCTTTGTAATTCCCGAGCTTCACCTCCACGTAAGGATCGCAGCTTCCCGTGACAGAATTTGTGGGAAGGTTCTGTGCCTTGACGACTCGAACATACAGATAGTACATTTGTTCAACAAGGTCGTACGTGCTCGTGAGCCTGTCCGTTCCAATCCATCCGCCGCCACCACGAACTCCTCCATGCGGCCACCGCTCGCCTAGCTGCGGCTTCGTGTCTTTGATCTTGTACTCATCTTGTGTGCTGCTCATCTTGTGATCAACAAGCCTTGATACTTGTTCAGGAACTTATAAAATTGATGAACTGTGTATTTGATCAGTTGTTTGATGAAATGATTAAAAGGTTACAAGCACTTATTTTCCTTTGATGGTAGAAAAAAGATGTTCAGAAAGATTCGATCCAGCGTATATATCAGAAAAAGGGAGATCTCAATGACTATCCATATTCACAAAAGCTGTCTTTTGGAATTGAACATGTATAATTTTTCTTCCCGTATTAGATTTTTAAGATTCTTGGCATATTTTACTACAAACTGCTCCCCGAACATCTTCAGTGCTCAGGTTTTCTGCATCACCTTCTTTTCTAATTTTATATTCATTGCTATCATGTAGCTTAAGACTCACGTATCCTAAAAAAAGACCGTCGCTAGATAACTTATTCGGAAATGAATTTATATAATTAAAAAATTAACTATGTTATTAATAAACACATTTATATTTTTAATATTAGAGGATTTATTATATACAACTATACTTATTTCATTAACATAAATATTTTAATTGATAACATAAGCGAATATATTTGTAAACATGATCCATCTCTAGATAAAAATGATCTCTTATGAGATTTTGTGTTATGTGTCATAATAGACGGTCTCTAGATAAGTATAACTTATTAAAGACAGATCTATATTGTTAAGAAATCAGCCATGTCATTAGTGAATACATTCATATTTTCTACATTGAAGTATTTTTCATATTACAACAAAACTTATTTTGTTAACAATATAAATATTTTGATTAATAAAATGGGTGAATTAACAACGAAATGCAGTTTAGTTGGTAAGACACTTCACCTCCAACCTAAAGGTCAGAGTTCGAATCAACTTTGTTGTTTCAAAAAAATAAATAACATGAGTGAATATTATTTGTAATATGGTCCGTCTCTAGATAAAGACCGTTTCACACAAGATTTTGTGTTTCTCCAAATATACCATTTAGTGGATACATTTACAATCAGATTTTACTCCCACATTCTAATTTTTATATATTAAGTTAACGCGTATTTTTAACATTCCATCTCACTCGTAATTGTAGCATATTATATTCAAACAAGATCATATTATATTCAAACAAGATTACTTTTCTTTTATGCTATGAATCAATGCACATGAATTACAAGCTAGTAACTGAGAGAGTAGTAATTGCATTAATGTAATTCGAAGATTGGCCTCTTGAGATCAATTTGTACTTATATAAATAGCTAACTTATACTTTCATTGTTTTACACAAATATGGACTTTGCATTCTTCTATTCTCTTCCTCTTTTAGCTTTTGTATTGAACAATGGAAAGCTGAGTATATTTCTTTTATCTCACTTGAATATTTTTGTGCTGATTCATAACGTATTAAAATGAGTGGATAAGAATAGATTAAGGGGTTTATTCTTTTTCGTCAAATGGAAGTATAATGGTAGGTATTTATATATGAAAAAATGATACCAAAAGAGTAAGAGTATATAAAAATACGGCACATACCTTACTCCACTAATCAATAGCATCATTAATCTCTTTAATTAAAGGATATGTACATTTATATCTAACGTTTAATTTTCTTTTTTGGTTTATTTTAGTGGTTTATTTTAGAGGAAAGTAAAGTTCTATTTACATATTGAGGATAAACAAATGTTAAGTTTGAACAATTAGACTATTTTACGGCTTCGATGTGAGTATAAGGCCATATTTGTTATACCGTTGGAGCAGTCATCTCTCCGTTTAAATCGAATATTTTGTAAGAAAATTCAATTTCAATTGAAAAAGACTACTCAAATTCTACACAAATCAGTTCTTAAGTGTTCAACGTGAGGTTACTAACGGATATACATTTAGGGAGTGTTTATATAATTTTCTTTGGATATGTGAATGTAACATTCTAAACTGCAAGTTAAGTTTCAGAGATTTTACAGAGTTTGAGAACATTAATCCTACTAATAATATGGTGCACATTTCTTTTCACGAATTATTAATAAGAACTCAAAAAATATTAAAACGTGTTTACTTTGATAAATTTTAGAATTAATAATCATGTGAGATGTCTCTCTATTTGTATACGAGTTACATAAAATGTGTGCAAAAGAACATTTGTTGATACATTGAAGACAAGATTACCCGTAGAGTTTTTTATGTGGAATCGCACAAACTCACATACTTAAGACTCGATGGATTAGTGATCGGGTCATTACACCATATTTATAATTAAATCTAAAATGTTTTACTGAGTCATCTAATATCAAAAAATGCGTATTCTTCCAACCTTAGGTGTAGAATATTGGAAAGGTCAGGCCAGAGGAATACAGTTGAGCTTCTTTGAGAAGTTTCTATCTTTTGGAAGTCGACAAGGTTCTTAAAAGCTTTAATTTGTATACTGTAGGTAATGCGCTATTTAGTATATGGTTTCCATGAGACTGGAGATAACAAAGATTAATGGAGAGAAAGGCCTAGTGAAATGCTGAAGCAGTAAAGGAGAAGGCTCGTAAAGATAAGCTTTATACTTCATTATCCTCCCCACTTTATTCTTCTTTCAACAATTACTTTCAGCTGTCACAATTACTTCTTTTATTCGGTCTAGGTGCCCCTCATATATTAATGGCCCGGAAACTAATCGACTAAGATCCGACCCTTAATAATTTATACTAATCGGATTGTATCAACATGTTAGTATGTAACACTTCGACTATGTTTTCTTCAACTGAAATTTACTTCACAATATTGAACTGAATGGAACGGAACGAAACTGAACTGGATTGTAGTAGCATAAATTATAACTATGCAGAGTTGAACTGAATTTAATGTAACTGAAATGGTTTTCAATTGAAAAGAACAAACTCCATCCTTTTGAGTCGGATTATTTCTAGAGTCAATATAAATATTTCAAACCATTTGATAGTATGTGTATTGTTACATAGAAGTATGATTTATTCCACCCACTCTTATTTGATGCGCGATGGCAGCCTACTTCCTAATTAAGCCTCTGAATGCAGTAGTGATACTCTGGTAACCAAGCATTCATACCCCCAGGTTTGGGTTGGTGCCACTCTGATATCACATTGTAGTAATCTGTACCCCGTGGGTGTAGCATCTCTTTCATCTAGCAGCGTATTGCTCATGCTTAATTGCAAATATTATATAGATACCGTACTAAATATTTGTGTATGAAGATATAATGGTAAATTCACATTAAAAATTGAAGGGCAGCAACAGCTGGGTTCGTCTCTGACTTGCCCCACAAATCAACTTATATTTCTTTTCACTCTTTTAAGTCACTCTACTACGAAACTTCATAACAGATCACTCATTTAAAATTGATCCAGAGCAAAAACACTATTAAGTTAATTTTATGAATAGACTCTCCAGAAATGAGTGTTTATCGTTATGAATAGCATTCCAGTCCAACATTTTCAACACCTTTCCTTGCATGTACAACTCTTGGTGTCCTCCGGTTTTTTTTTTTCTCAAGTATTTTTTCTTCCGATTTTTTTATTTTTACTGCCATGGCAGCCTAATAACCTAACAACGTGAAAGTCCAGTTTACTACCTACTCAATTAGCTACTCAATTAGCCTAATAACCTATGTACCCTAGTCCCCGACCAGTCTGATATAACCAGTATTGTTAATACCAAATTGCGTCGCATTGTGCGCGATCAAAAATATTGGGATAGTGTGATCTTTCTGCGGGAATACACTCAGTTTATATATAAAATAAAATACATCATACATTATAACATGGACAGATTCAATTTCAATCACACTAACCTAATTCCATCCATCTAAATCCACCAGCAGTCAGGAAGAAATTACTGTAACTGAAATAGGCTTCAACTTTTATATCAAAAGAAATCCTAATAATAGGGCACATTCTGAAAGAACAAAAAATGTCTCGCTCAGGCTTGAATTTCTACGAATAAGTCTTGAGTCCGAAGATGAAGAATCTCTGAGATTCAATTTCAATCACTAGCCTATTTCGTCCAAAGGATGCTAGTTTAACATATTAGCATTCAGGCATTCCATAACACACAAGCATGTTAGTCAGATAGAACAGATTATTGAAACTGAAAGCAAGTAATATCAAAATCCGGGGAGTGAATTAGAAAACAATAACAGCAACCTAGTTTCATACAGACAAATATAATCTCGTACATTATTTCTTTCTTCAGAACAGTCTCTTAATGCAAAAACTTCCATTAGGCAGCAAAACGGGCGGGCAAACCTTAAATATTAGGAATATCACAACCCACGCACACAAGGCTTGGTCATATTTCCAAAATTTGCACATAGACTTCAATTATCTATAGTAACAACACCTGCTCCAGCCACACAAGTGTTACATGCATTTTCCTAACTTGCACAGTCTAACCGTCAGACCAACTAACACATGTTTTTCTCCAGGAAAAAGGAATATAAGCTGAATACTAAGAGTTCATGCAGGCTTTCAAGCCAAAGTCATATCACGAGAGAACTATAAGCAATAGCTCCTTGGGCACTTTACTTCAAACTTTATTTACATTACAACATAAACAAAAACGTAGTCAAATGGTGGGAGCTTCAATTTTTTTTTCTTCTTCCCACATATCAAAGAATCAACATCAGGGACCATTGATGCTCAAAACGAAGAAAAGAAGAGGTTACATAAATAATGAGATACATACAGCGTTCAAGACAGTGTCATCCCAAAGGAACAATATATGCATCTTTGCTAGAGTACTTAACTAGGAACATTATTTACAGTCCAATACAAACCAAAACGTACTCAAACCGGTGAAAGATTCAATTTCAATCACATTAAGCTAATTCCATCTAACTAAAAGACAGATTTTCATAGTCCACAAGCAGTCAGAAGAAATTACTGTAACTAAAATTGGCTTCAACTTGTATATCAACAAAAATTCCCAATAACAGAGCACATTCTGAAATTAAAAAAAAACACTGTCGGCCGAAGTTGCACAGGCTAGAAATTCTACGAATAGGGCCTTGGGTCCGAACATTGCAGATGGAAGAAGTTTCAAACCAAATCATAGTCAAATGGCAGAAATAAGGATAGGAAACTAAAAAAGCTGAGTTATACATTGCTTTCAAGCCAAGTTCATTCCACTATAGGATATACAATCTCTCCGAGAGCATTTTACTATTAGACAGTCTAACAGTCAAACACCTCAAATATTAGTCAGCACACAACCCAGATTAGGCACATTTGCCTAATTTTCCAATGTTTAACACAAGTTCTTCGGTAGCCAAAAAGTAGTTGAAACTTGAAACAGTGAAAATCAAGTTCAATCACATAAAATCAATTTCATAAATCAGAAGGATACGCCATCCATATTAGCTTTTCCTAATCAACAGGCAGGCAGATAGAACAAATTACTCTAAACAAGGTCTTGACCTCTAACATTGCAGATAATCAGTGCGACTGTGAGCGATTAACGACGCTCAAATTTAGTATTAGGATAGAGCAGACAATATTAAATCCGTCCGTTATTATATGTTCGCATTAGTGTTGTTGTCATCTATGATGAACAGGCAATAAGTTTCAACATCCGAATTTGAAGCCAAGCACTCTTGTCGAGTAGTTCACTAGAAACTTTAGTTGCAATCCAGTATAAACCAAACCGTAGTAAATTAAATTCCGAAGAGATTAACCAAACACCATTCATAAAAAACCAAACCGTACATTAATAACAAACAACGCAACCGAGAAGAAGTTCGAAAACGAAGCAGGCTATCTCAATGTATTGGATCAAAATACAGTGTATC
>JAYMSP010002624.1:0-23225 GCA_036897095.1 Plantago elongata
TGGGGGTGAATAGCCTTTTCAAACTTTCGTCGATAAACAATCATTCTCGGAAACTGAGAGGTTTTTGATACTTAGATTCAGAGAGCGGAAGACTTTAAGCGATAGATAAACGTGATTGTGCTTAGCAGTAATAATGTGTGAGTGAATAATGCTGGAAAATAAATACAATTAAGTAAATAACACTGCAGATTATATTGGTATCTGGAGGTGGCATAATCCTCCAACTAATCCACTCGGCCATTCTGAGACATGAAATTCATTAGAACAGACAATTGAGTTCACCTTACAATAAGTCCTATTCTAAGACCCCAACAAACAAATGGTTCCCATCCAAATATTCCCCCTGATTTTTTCCCTAGCTCCTCGAGCCAGTACTTCTTGTACTCAAGATGACCTTGGAGTTTTTCCTTGATTCACAAACCAAGTACTTCCTGTACTCCACGCCTTAATGGTGTTGGTTATATGTTGATTGTCAGGTAAGCTTCTCTTATAACTTTTCAGCTATATTTTTCAGAGAGCTTTAAGAGATTACACCACTTAATATACTTATTCAGTATATGATAGGTTCTCCATATTGACCCAAGTAATTGGTATCCATTCTGGAGAATGAGCTTCATAAAGGGTATCTGAAAGTTTAACTCTTTCACGGATAACAATCTCTTGTTATAGGTACAGGACAATTAGAATTACTAAAGATTCTTCGAGCTTGTTAGTCGCAACATAAAGCTTGGAGAATGGTAATATGAATGCTTGAGAGAATACTTGCTTGATATGTAAATATGAGCGTCGTTCGTGTGTGTATTTCTCAACTTCTAAGTGGTGATATTAATAGATGAATTTGAGAATCGTTTGAATAGTATCCGTTAGACCTTCTCAGAATTCAATCCGTTGACATCTCGAAATGAGTACTCAGAAGTCCCTTTCTAATTTTTCAGAGAGGACTATGCTTTGATCGACTTTTCAGCTGGTGCATTTAATGCACTGTACTATTTCTCATCATGTAGTCTCAACGAACACATGAGCTTTTCTGAAAGCTAGCATGCTCCTTCACTCGATGATGTCATATGTTCAGAGACATGTTTATGTATAATATTTGCATTATACTCTATGTTTTCTGGACATAGTCTATCTGAGGAGACTAACCCTTGTGACTTCATCAAACTTGTGCAATCTTCAGCCTTCAAATCTTCGATAAAAATTCATTGCTAGGATCCTTTTTCATGGCCTTCTCAAAATATAAAATTACATTCAGAGACCTAAAAATCCTATTACAAGTTTAACTAGACTAACATACTAAGTGATTTCCTCTTTTACAATGTTCAAGTAAACCAAGAGTACTAGTCACCTTTCTGTACTAAAGATAAGTTACATGGTGATTGATTGATAAAAAATACTAACATATATTCCTAACAAATTTCACTCTTTTTGATTAGTCAACCATGACTATCTTAAAAGTCCTATTACAAATATGGAAGTGAAAATAATCCACCACTTAATTATTCCAAATGATATTCAATCAGATAAACTAAGTGCGGAAAATAAACATCAACCAAATCACAAGGAGTGATCTTTGCTAACAAGTTGTCTTTTATAGAAGGTTTCTGAGAGTATGATCATCAAAAAGAACATTACAACAGAAGATAGCTTTTACAAATAATTGAACAATAAAGATCAATTTAACAAAGTGTTTACAAAAACTACTAAGTAAATTAGGACAATAGGAGAATCCAAGTTCCAAGCTAACATCCTAACAAACTAGTCTTCAAATCTTCAAGATTAACTTAGGTTCAAAAACCTCAAGTTCTTTAGCACCTTTCTGGATCAATGGGTGTCAACCCTCCTGCAGTCTTCAGCATATTCATAGAGTAACCTTCTGACAGAGAGCTCTGTCTTTCTGGCTAGCTCACAAACGTCCTCGTAAGATTTGGCAGGGTTTTTGTTAGACTTAATAAAGTTCTTGACCCAAAGGTATTTACCCCATACCTATGCGTGGTTTACCTTCAGTAGTAATAACTGATGATACTTGTAAATTTCATCCAAGTATACAATGTCATCCAGGTATTGTTCCTTTGTCATGTAAAATGACTCATAAGATTCAACTCCTAGTATGTTTAGTCTGCTGAGAGTGCCATCCAATTTTTTGGTCTTGTGTATCTCATCAGGCTTGGGATAAGGACAGATAAAATCTAATGGCTTTTTCATAGCCTCAATCCTAACATAAACCTCAAAATCAAGCCACTTGTGAGTATTTGCTAGATTTAGCAATGTAGGCTTGTTGGTTCTCCATGCCATCATTTGATTGTAGATAGGTTCTGGAAACTTCTTGTTAAGTAGCAAATGTTGTAGTTCAAGTATCTAGTAACCATTTTTAAGATGTATGCATCTATAGGCTGATTGGTTGTCATTAGTCTTGAACTCTACCAAACTGTAAACCCCTGCGCCTCTTTCTGTTCAGATATTTCTCCAGTTCTACTTGCTTTCTGGTTGTTGTGCTGGAAGATCCTCCTTGGATCGATTTCTCCTTCAGTGATTGGTTTAGCAGCCAGTTGTGGTTCAGGAAAGCTATCCACTTTTCTTCTCTTGTGAAGTGGATGCTCATCTGTGTCAGTCTCATCATCATCATTATTGAAGTTTGTTATTGGAGACTTACATGTTTCCTGACCTTGGATTTCTCCTTCTTCTTTTATCTTCTTGGAACCCATAGTTACTATACTTTTGAGCCTTGTTGATGTTCTAACTCTGGTTTCTGGAACCATAAGTTCTTCAGAAGGTGTGTCATTTTCTGGAACTTGACTTGTGGAGGGAGGTAATTTTTTATCTCTTCCTTCCTCTACCTCTCTGGGCAGGTTGATTCTCTTCCCCCATAGTCATGAGTGACTGACTCAAACATATGTAAGAATGAGAAAGCGACTCAAAGTTCTTCTGTAGATTGTTGTGAACTTGGACAAGCTTCTGGAATTAATTCTTGAGCTCTTGATTTTCTCTAAGGAGTGCTTGCTCCTTTTGGTTCAGCTCTTCTAATGGATGATAGATAGCCTCTACTTTCTGAATAACATATTGAGCTTCTTCAAGTGACTTGTTAGCGTTGTTGCAGTCTTTATCCCGGACCATGCCTAGATCTTTCTGAGACAATGCAATGCTAGAGGCTCTATATACCAAGAGCTTAGCTATCGACTTAAGGTCAGATGGTACATATGAGAGTACCTAGGAATCTCCAGCAACTAGCTTAGATCGCAGTGTAGCAAACACAGTACTTCGTCCAAGAAATTTGCCATCTCTAGAAGTAATGGCTGGTGATGAGAAGATGTGTGGAGCAAGAAATTCTCTTTTATAATGAGCGAGAACAATTGCATCCTCTTCTGGAGCTATATACTGTGTCTCATCATCATTAGTGCTCACATAGATGTGATCGTTCTGATCATTGTTGTCGAGCTCAACAACCATTTTACCTTTACCTTTGGTGCTGTCTTTCTGAGATGATGGAATGTTAGGTCTATTTGAAGTAGTCTTAGCATCATGCTATGTATCGTCTGTCATCAGAGCGTCCAACTCTGCAGCTATGGCATCGATATCTCTCTTTGTTTCTTCTTAGCAAGGAGTGTCTTCTCCTTCGCATTTTTTGCCTCAATCATCAACAATTGAGCTTTCTTAGCTTCAATTAGAGACTGGTACTCTTTATTGATCTTGTTTTCTTTTTCTAACAATTCCTTGAATCTTGAGAATCTGGATTCAACAGCCTGAAGTACTTTAGATGGGTTGGCTTGTTGATTTTGATCGTTTGAGTTCTATTGATTTTGTTGGTCAGCTGGAGGTGGTGATTTATGAGATGATGGTGGGTCTCTTTGTGTAGAGTCTTGAGTAGGTGGAGTTCCTATTCTGGCATTTCCTTGTGCCATTCCACCAGTCTCTGGTGAAGGACTATCATCGTCTTCATCCTCCGATGGGCCATTATCACCTCCTTCTAGATATTCGGATGAAGTGTCAATATCATTTCGTCGGTTTCTTCTTCTTCATCTAAGACCAAGTGGATTACAGTGGAGTTGTAATCCTCTGCCCGTTTACTTCCTCTTGTTCAGAGGGATAAATTTTGAGTGTCTGGGGCAATGTAGGATTAAGTGCCCTCTGTCTTCTGGTCTCTTCATTATCAGCATTGAAGGCAACCATCAGCTTCTTCCCAACATTATAAGTGTAGTCGTCATGCATCAGTGTATGATGAGAGTAATCCTCTATGGGAAACATGGCATGAACGCAATTTTCCATATCAAGGCTCTTTCCCTTCTCTCTTTGTGGTCAATCACCTTGGCAAGCTCTGTTAGATCAGCCTTTCTGAGCTTTTGCCATTGTCTAAAGTATTTGACATGTCATTTCATGGTGATTGTTTTGAAAATCTTCAGTAGATCAAGTGGGGCTTCCACATCAATCACTGGTAACTCTTGAGCCTTAAAGAAAGGTTTCAACTTAGTTTTGTTCAAACTTACTTGTGGTTATCTGAGAACAAATAAGTCTAAGTGTTTCTGATCATACCTTTGTATCCACACTAGGCTCATTCACTTGGACCTCTGGAGCAACCGGTGCTTCAGATACCGTGGTCACAGGAGTGGCTGCTTCCTCTTCAACCAATCTTTCTTCTCGAGCCTGCGAATAAAAATCAAATAATAATGCTTAGAAATATTCTACAAAGAAGTGTTGGAAATATATGTTTCTGAGAGTTTCACTTACTTCCAAGTTAGGAAGCTCAGAATCAATTCTTTCAGAAACTGGAGTAGTTTTTGGAAACCATTCTGGAGACTTAGCCAAAGTGGTTATGTCTATTTCCATAGGTGTTGTGGAGGTCGCAACATTGTCCTCAATCACCTTTTCTTCAGAATGAACCTATTCGAAGAAGCAAAGTAATTGATTAAATAAGTTGATTTTCACAAGTTATTCAAAAAAATAATGTTTCTTATTTTACATACCTCCACAACAGAAGGCTTAGAAACAATTTCTTCAGAAAATTTTCAACCTCTAGAATCTCTTGAGCTTGTAGTGTGTCCACCACTTCAACTACTTTCTCAGTTGGAGCCTATATAGAGACAACTATGAAGTTAGAAACACAAGATTTTGATAAGTATAAAATTGTTTCTTTTCAGAGACAATAGACTACCTGTTTCACAGGCTCTTGTTTTTGTGTTGCTGAGGTTGAAGGAATCTCTTCTTCATTCAGAGGGGTGGCCAAAATTTCTCCCCTTGTTGTGATGTCTCCATGAAATCATGTAACAAAGGAAGTTTATGAGTAACTAGTTTAACATTTATTCAAATGTTTCACGAGTTAGATATAGACTACTCTTGTTACCTGTGTATCTTCAGGCACTGTGGCTTCCAAAACATGGCTTGAAGTTTCTGGTACTTCGAACCTTTCCTCTATTTGAACATTCTAAGTTCCCGTCTTAGGAGGTTGAGGAACCTGCTCAGGTGCATGCATTTCTTCAACAATCAAGTCTGCTGGCAACTTGAATGTGGAAGTAATTCAGAATCTTTCATAATTCTGTCATCCACCACCAAGCCTTCTTCTACTTGTTGGGGTGTGACATCTTCAGCTGATCTTTCTTGGATTGCATCTTCTGCAACCTTAGCTTTCTTGATCAGAGAAGCTGAGCTAGAGGCTCCACCATGAGTCTCTATCCGTGATCCTTGAGTACCATTTGAAGTGGCACATCATCCTCGGAGTAAACATTAAAGTCTGGGACAAACTCATCAATTTGATTGAGCTCATTCACAGATAGCTCTGGCATCTTGCCTAAGCTCAAGGATCTCTTATCTGAGCTGGAGTCCTTCTGGACTGGAAGGGGTCGTTGGGCTTCAACATCTTGTGTTGCCCTTTCTGGTTGAGGAGTGTCATCAATGACAAGTTGTATCATCTTCCTTGCCCTAGGTTTGTTGGTCCTTGGTTTCTTAGCAATTTGGACCTCAACCTGTATCTCTTCAGATACTGCATCTCCCTGATCAACCAACTCATCTTTGGCAACTTTTTTCAAGGCTTCCTCATGAGCGTATCGGTACATAGTGTTGGTCACTGGGATGTCCATGTGCTCTCTGAGCACAACTACACATTTCTCTGAAATGTAGCAAATTTTCAGACCATAATGCATATATAACTTGGTGTCAGCACGACCTTTAACGATTTTGTGTTCAAACTCATTGACCCTATTCACAAACTTCATGAAGAGATATTTTCCCCAATTTAAGAGGTTATCTCTGTCATTTAGCTCTTTATGGAGAATGGCCATTATCGTCCATCTCTCCAGACTTATCTGGTCAATGCCTCCTTTGTTTCCATCCAAGCATCTGTGAAGGATGCTGGCCAGCACATTTCCAGTGCTCAAAGAGGTGTCTTGTTTTGATGTCTCCCATAATGAAAGAAGAGGGGCAATCCTCAATCTTCTCATTTGTTGCTTCTTCATAAAACACTCTGACGCAAGTATTCAGAGTCTTGTCTTTCGTGTTAATCTCACAAGTTGTCCCATGATTTCTGAGAGGGAAGATTTTGCATAAAGAGTCACAATCAAGATGTATTTCTACACCTTCAACCTGAGATTTGATAAATGTTTCCTCAACATTGTTCACAATCTTGGTGTAGACTTGAGAAGAGTTGTAAAAATCTAGGACATCAACTGGAGACAATCCAGTAGGAGCAACACATGGGAACTTCTTGATGTGAGCCTTGGATAGCATCTTCACCACTAAGTTTTTGTCTGGTGTGAAAGAGATAGTCACATTCAAGTATTTTTCAACCATATGTGCTCCCCAATTCACGTTGAGGCTGGAGGACCAGTCCCCTGGGTTGAAATTACCCAGCAAGCATTTGTTCAACACTTGCAAAACTTTTTCTCCTTGCTTTTCAGCAGAAGAAGCGGTTGCAACTGAGTTCTTGGATGAGATCTTTATGGGTGCCATCTCTTATATAAAGTACTGGGTAAGATTAGAGAAGAAGTGCTTGAATTCGAGAGAAATTAGTCTATCTTTTCAAAAGACTAAGCAGAAAATTAATGATTAGCAGATGGTTTTGCAGAAAACATAGAGAGTTTTTGCTGTTTTGATGCAATTGAAATTTTGGATTTGGTAAAAGTGTTTGTGCCTTACCAGAATCCTTTATATATAGCAAGATAGAATTACATAGATACAACATATATAGAAATTTGTATGTGTATCTGTGTACATTGCATCGGCGTGGTATATGTTTCTACTTTGCATTAAATACGAAGTGGGCCACAATTGCTATTGCAACATGCATTACTTGCCGAGATTTAATCTCACCCGTTGAGATCAATCGTCTATTCATCAAGGGCTATAGTTGAATATCTTTGCAATGATATCAATCAACAAATATTCCCGTGTTCACTTAATGAAATTTGGCAATATGTATCCATAAGTCACTGTTAGTGTGAGAGACTAGAAACCTTTGGTGTTATCATTTCAGAGAGCAAGTCTTGTTTTATGTTACTTATCATATAAATGGTAAAAACACAAAACCCTAGACATGTTTGACTCACAGAAATATGTACAATGTTGGACTATTAGTTCTCACATAATTCATGACTTTAGATGGTTTTCTGAATTCCTGTTTCAGAAATTACCACTGGATATTGACCTGTTTCGTAAACCTGTTTTCCTTTTCTGTGATTCTTACTTACCACTGGATATTGACCTGTTTTAGAAATTACCACTGGATATTGACCTGGATATTGCCTTTCTCAACATGCTCTCTGATGAAGTGGTGTCTAACATCTACTTAGTTTTAGCATGAAACTTTGGATTCTGAGTAATCGCAATAGCACTAGTGTTGTCACATAAAATGAGAGTTTTCTCTTCATTAAGTCCATAGTCTCTGAATTATTGTTGTATGCATAGTATTTGAGTAGCACAACAACCATCAACACTATGTTCAGCCTTTGTGGTAGAAGTAGCAATTGAGTTTTGCTTCTTGCAAAACCAAGAGATAATAAGTCTAGTTCCCATAAACTGATATGTTCCTGAGGTACTTTTCCTATCAAGCATAGTCAACATCTGAGTAGCCAACTAAACTCAATCCACTTTCTTTAGGATACCACAGTCCAACTCCTACAGTACTTTTGACATACCTTAATATTTTCATAGCAATGTTGTAGTGTGATTGCATATGATTTGTCTGAAATCGAGCACACACACCAATTGCATATTGAATATCAGGTCTGCTTGCAGTAAGGTAGAGAAGTGAACATATCAATTTCCTATACTTATGTTCTTCAACACTCTTATCAAATTTAGTATAAGTCATCTTGGTTCCTATGCTCATCGGTATCTTGGCATTCTTTTCAGAAGGCTTCATATTAAACTTGTTGAGCATATCTTTTGCACACTTTGTTTGACTGATGAATATTCCATCATTGAGTTGATTGACTTGCAAACCTAAGAAATAATTTCATTCTCCCATTACTCATGTCAAATTTTCTCTTCATGAGATCAACAAAGTCATTACAAAGTTTCTTGTCTTTGGATCCAAATATAATGTCATCAACATGTACTTGAACTAAAAGTAGTTTTCCATCATGATTTAAGGTGAACAAAGTTTTATCAACTTCACCTTTCTTAAAACCACTTTCCAGAAGGTATTTGGCCAAAGTATTACCATGCTCTTGGAGCGTGTTTCAGTATACAAAGCTTTATGTAACTTATAAACCATCCTATTTTCTGAGGAAACTTCAAAGCCTGGTGGTTGATTAGCATAGACTTCCTTAGCAAGTTCACCATTCAGAAATGCACTTTTAACATCCATCTGATAAGCCTGGTGGTTGATTAGCATAGACTTCCTTAGGTTCAATGTTTGAGATAAAACACCCAAAGAGAGAGTCAGCATTTTCAGCTAATGCTCTCCTAGTTCTAACACATTGATCGATTGGACCAATCACATCCTTTGCAGGATGATCTCTAATCAATTTCATAATTGGTTTTGAACTAGTAGGATCATTATCTACGTGATCTGAATGTGAATCACTACGATTATGGTTTGATATTTCTTCAGTATCAGTGATATTTTATACATTCGAAGTGTGGTAAATATCAGACACTTGTTCAGTGTTAGAGGTTTCTAGAATATGTCTTTCAGAAAGGTTATTCCCAAACCGGTCTCTACGATGATCATTCTCAGTTTCCATTTATGGAATCCTCATAGGAAATTCTTCATCATGACTAAGAGTCATCTGGTTGTTACTAGGCACATTATGCTTTTCTTCGTCAGACTCATCCTCTATATTAATGAAAGAGTTTCTCCTTTTTTTAGGGATCTTCTTCAGAATCCTTAATCAGGAGTTCCTTGAATCTTTCAGAGAGTTCTTCATCAAGGGGTATCTTCTTGTTTCCTTCATAGAATACTACATGAACTGATTCTTCAATCTTCTTTGTTATCTAGTTGCATACTTTGTAGGCTTTGCTATTCATAGAATAACCAAGAAATATACCTACATCAGCCTTTGATTGAAATGTTCTCAAGTATTCTTTCCCATTGTTAAGAACAAAACATCTACAACCGAACACCCTCAAATGTTTGATATTAGGGGGTCTACCAACCAAAAGCTCATAGGGAGTTTTGTCATGGTGTTTGTTTATCAAACATCTATTCTGAGTGTAGCATGCTGCATATACATCTTCAACCCAATAAATATCACTTATTTCAGTGTCAGCTAGCATTTTCCTTGCATCTTCTTTAAGGGTCCTATTCTTCCTTTCAACATCACCATTTTGTTGTGGTGTTCTTACTGAAGATAGTTGGTGTTGTATACATTTGCAGGTACAAAACTCTTTTATATACTGATTGACAAATTGAGTACCATGGTTTGTCCTGATTACTTATACCTTGTCATTTTTCATGACTTCAAGCTTGTTCAGCAAGTTTGGCATCTCCACCCTAGCATCAGATTTTTGTTTCAGAAAGACAACTCAGTTAAACCTAGAGAAGTCATCTATAAGAACTAGACCATACTTCTTGCCTGCATAACTAGTTACAAATGATTCAAAAAGATCCATATAATAGTTGCATTGGTCTAACACAAGAATGTCTGGTTTTGGACTTGAAAGAAATTTTGGATTGTTTCCCTAATTAACAAGCAGAGCAGACACCATCCTTTCTGAATGTTGTTTAAGGTAATCCAACCACTAACTCTTTCTTGGCAAGTTTGTTCAAAGTTTTGAAATTCAAGTGACTCATTCTTTTGTGCAATAACCAGTGTTCTTCAGTGTGACCTGATTGACTCACCATGAGACATTTTTCAGTTTTGACAGATGTCTAATCAGCGACATATAGACTTCCTTTCCGCTTAGCAACCTAGTCTGTCTGCTTTGACTCATTGTCAATCAATTTGCAGAACTTGGATTTGATTTTCATTGAATATCCCCTATCTGCAAACTAGCTCATGCATAGAAGATTGTATTTTCAAACCTTTAACATGTAATACGCCAGAGATCGTAAGGGACCCCAATTTGACGTTGCCAAATTCTATAGAAGGATATAATGCTCCTCCAGCAAACCTAATATATGGTCATGTGTTACATATTTTGTAATCAACCAAGTTTGCTTTGTCTCTTGTCATGTGCTTCTGCATCCACTATCAAATAGCCATTGAGCCTTAGTCCATGATGTGTTTTGCACAAAACAAGAAACAGGAGTTAGGTTCGTGCTTCCGAAATACTTAAACTAAACACTCTTCCTGTGGGAATCCATTTTTGAATGAATCTTTTTGGATTAGGTTTTTGTCTACTTAGAACATAAGGAGGAATCATAGAATCATCGGATCTTAGATCGATTTTCCTTCTTGGTGTGTTCCTTGGTGTTCCTCGTGGTGGCTTCAGAGACTTGTCAGGTTTCTAAGATTGCTTAGCTTAGTCTTCCTGGCCAAGTTCCTTCTAGCCCTAGCATTCAGATTTTCAGTGGCTTGGGATTGTTTCCACTTCTGATAATTGCTATAAGCAATTCTAGCTTTCCACCATCGCTCTTGTCCTTCCTTATATTGTTGCATTAGGACCTTTCCGATAGCCAATACCATTTTGAGCACCATTTACTTTCTGAACATAATTTTCAGTAGCCTCACTAGTTTCTGCATCATCCCTATATCCATAGAATGGTACAGTAGGATATACACTTAAATCGGCAATGCTTCCCTTCCTATTGATACAACATTGTGGATGATCACATGTTAAAGGATCATGTTTCTTTTTAGAAACTTTTCCACATGTTTCTATGGGACTTGTTGTTCCTTCAAATGTTTGGTCGCAACAGCTTTGCCTTTGTCAAGAACCTTAGCTTTCTTACCAATGCTATAGGTTTCTTGAGAACCTTTCTGTTGACTTTTTACAAAGGTCAACCTTCCATCACTCTTTTTCAGAGGAGTGGAATTACTTGATTGGGCGTCAAGTCCAAGTCCTCCTTTCTACGAAGGGTCTCTCAAATATGATTGAACCTCCGTGAGAGTGTCACTAGCTTTGCCAAAAGATTTGAAAGATACTTCTTTCTTTTTGAGTTCTTCATTATCAGAAAGAAGTTTCTTCAACTTCTCATTTAGCTTATCTAAGGATAGCTCATGAGAATTTTCATTCTCCGATATCTGGGATTTCAGATATGCTATTTCAGCGTCTTTAATCACAGATACCTTGGTCAAATTAGAAATCTCCTTTTTAAGAGTTTCTTTGCATTCTTCCAGAAATTTGGTTTTTGACTCAGCAACCAAAAATTCGTTCTCATATTGATCAAGTTCACTCTTGACCAATTCCAAATCCTTAATGCCGTCATCATCACTTTCATAAAACAAGAATTTTGATATGTTTATTACCTCATCAACATAAGGCATTCTTCAATGTTGGAGATGTCAGGACCTACAATCTCAACAACTCCACATATATCATTCTTCTTTAGGCCAAAATCAATAACATCAGTAGTTATCCCGCATGATTCTGGTGATGCTATTGTTGAATCTTATGAATCCTCACTTTCAGAGTCTGACTAAATATCCAGGGCATCAAGTTGAATTTGGATGTTCTTTCTCTCTTCAGTGAGCAATGCCCTCTGAGTTCTCTTGAATGTTCTTCTCTCCTTTTTGTCACCCGTCTTAAGCTTGTTAAAAGCAGGACAATCACGTTTGAACTGATCAAGTTTCTGACAATAGAAGCAGATATCATTCTCAACTTCAGCAACTTCAGTACTAACGACTTCTTGCGCAGGGTTATTCAAAGAGTTGTTCATTTGGATATTCTTGTAGTGATGGTAGTTTGGGCCGAGATGCTTCTTCAACTTGCTCTTTTGCTTTTCTTCTTTCAATCTCTTGACTCACATATTTTTTCATGTGACACATTGCAAGAGCGTTTTCTTCATACACTTCTTTGGTATCCTTCTTTTCAGAGGTACCTTTGGTAATAGATCAACACTCTACAACTTTTCAGCCGCAGCCAAACCTCGTTGGGTTGTCTCATAGTAAATAGTGGCCAAATGTGAAAAGAGTTCCACTGGAGTGATTTGTGACATTCCCTGGTTAAAATAGAAGTACTGGTATGCTCTCAATTCTGGTTCAAGCTTCTGATGATGGTTTTCACCTTCTCAGTTCAGACACATATTTCTTCAATCAATTGCCAGTCAACTTCCGTCTTTGCATACCACAGTTTGCATTGTATATGCTCAGGTGTCGATTGAATGATGATGTTATGAGCTTGACCATCCAACATGTGTCTCTTGGCATCTTCTGATGTCCATAGTTCACGAGTTTTGTCTTCATATTCAATTTCTCCAGCAGCAACACGACCACTATCACTAGTAGATGTATCACTACCTCCAACATCAGTGTTTCTCCGACCATCAGATACTCCAAACACTTGCTTGAGCTGTCTGATTTTGATTGGTCCTTCCTTGATGACATAGATCATCTCATCATTGATTGCTTCAAGATGCAACATCATGTTGTTCTTCCATTTCTCGTAATTTTATGGTTTAAGAACCGGAGCATCACTCAGAGACATACATGCACAATTAACACACAATTAAAATGTCCTTGGAAAGAGACAAAAACTCTACCTATCTGGGGGATCGAGGTTTATTGCAGAAGGCTTAGGAACCTCCTGCTTTGATACCACTTGTTGGTCCAGATAAAGACAAAGGAAAAGACTAGAGGGGAGGGGGGGTGGATAGTCTTTTCAAACTTTCATCGATAAATAATCTTTCTTAGAAACTGGGAGGTTTCTGATACTTAGATTCAGAGAGCGGAAGACTTTAAGTGATAGGTAAACGTGATTGTGCTTAACAGTAATAATGTGTGTGTGAATAATGCTGGAAAGTAAATACACTAAAGTAAATAACACACCAGATTATAGTGGTATCTGGAGGTGGCGTAATCCTCCAACTAATCCACTAAGCCTTTCTGAGACCTGGAATTCACTAGAACAGACAATTTGGTTTACCTTACAATAAGTCATATTGTTAGATCTCTACAAACAAATGGTTCCCAATCAAATTTTCCGACTGAGTTTTTCCCTAGCTCCTCGAGCCAAGTATTTCTTGTACTCAAGATAACCTTGGAGCTTTTCCTTGATCTCCCAAACCAAGTACTTCCTGTACTCCACGCCTTGATGGTGTTGGTTATATGTTGATTATCAGGTAAGCTTTTCTTATAACTTTTCAGCCATATTTTGCAAAGAGCTTTAAGAGATTACACTACTTAATATACTTACTCAGTATATATGGTAGGTTCTCCTTACTGACCCAAGTAATTGGTATCCTTATGGAGAATGAGTTTCAGAAAGGGTAATTGAAAGTTCAACTCTTTTTCACCAATAACAATCTCTTGTTATAGGTTCAGGACACTTAGAACTACTAGAGATTCTTTGAGCTTGTTAGTCGCAACAGAAAGCTTGGATAATGGTACTATGAATGCTTGAGAGAATACTCGCTTGATATGTAAATATGAGCGTAGTTCGTGTGGGTATTTCTCAACTTCTAAGTGGTGATATTTATAGATGAATTTGAAAGTCATTCGAATAGTATCCGTTAGACCTTCTTAGAATTCTCCGTTGATATCTCGAAATGAGTACTCAGAAGTCCCTTTCTCATTTTTCAGAGATGACTATGCTTTGATCAACTTCTCAGCCGGTGCATTTAATGCACTGTACTATTTCTTGTCATGTATTCTCAACGAACACATGAGCCTTTTTGAAAGCTAGCATGCTCCTTGACTCGATGATGCCATACGTTCAAAGACATGTTTATGTATAAGACCATCTCTAATCGACGCATCGCGCACCCACGTCGTGAGACACGACGCGCCGCTACGCGTCCATTGGTTCCGGAATGACGCGTCATTACATACCGCGCCATTGCATGGCGCGGTGTAAATGCTTGGCAGACGCAGGCGCGCGATGCGTCCATTGGAGACGGTCTTATACATAAACATGTTTCTGAACATATGACATCATTGAGTCAAGGAGCATGCTAGCTTTCAGAAAGACTCATGTGTCCGTTGAAACTACGTGGCAAGAAATAGTACAGTGCATTAAATGCACCGACTGAGAAGTCGATCAAAGCATAGTCCTCTCTGAAAAATGAGAAAGGGACTTTTAAGTACTCATTTCGAGATATCAACGGATTGACTTTTGAGAAGGTTTAACGGATACTATTCGAATGACTTTCAAATTGATCTATGTTTTTCAATTTTTTTAAAACTTTTTTATGTTTAGTCCAATTTCAAACGTGAACGAAAAATATAAATGTAAAAAATATATAAAAATTACCAACGAATTTGTCTCTTCGAGATCTACGAATAGAGACCACTCTCGACTATTTTTGGATCATCCCATCTCGAACTCATTTTCTCTCTCAATTAAACTTAAAATTGTAAAACAACCTCTAAAAACACAATTGTATTAATTTCGACTTCTAAACACTATTATAATATATTAAATATGTTTTTAGCAATTTTTTTTTTTAATTTTGAACCTTAATAAATTGTAAAACAACTTTAAAAAATATAATTTTATTCATTTCAACATCTAAGCACTCTTATAATATGAATAATATGTAAATAAAAAATTAAAAAATAAAAAAAATTAAAAAATTTCATGACGTAGCGACAACGCGTCACCATTGTCGAAAAAACGCGCGACGACGCATCACCATTTAAGATGCCCTAATACTTGCATTATACACTATGCTTTTTGGACATAGTCTATCTGAGGTGGCTAACCCTTATGTCTTCATCAAACTTGTGCAATCTTCAGTCTTCAAATCTTCGATAAAAATCCATTGCTAGGATCCTTCTTCATGGCCTTCTTTTACAATGTTCGAGTAAACTAAGAGTACTAATCACCTTCTGTATTAAAGATAAGTTACACGGTGATTGATAAAAATACTAACAGATATTCCTAACAGCCTCTCTCCTCCATCTCCTTTCCAACCAAAACTCATCAACGAATAAAAAAGTAAGAGATGACATGATCTATATCATATATCGCTATATCATATTATCGATCTCACTTTGAGCTTCATATTGATATATAAATATTTTTGGAATTCGAGGTGATGGCGGTGATATTGATCGGAAAACTGGTCGGAATTGGTTGTCGAATTTCCCGACGTTACGTCTGCTACTATGATGGATGTTCCAAACGATACCGAATATAGATCTGTTTACAGAGAACCAAGCCGCGAATTCGAGTGACACTGACAAGAAAGAGTCTAACTATTTCAGCCAACCCAAGTTAGTTGTTGAAATCTCCAATTTAAGGGGTGTGATTTCGACTCAGTATGATTTCAATAGTTGAAAATCAATTGGCTTCCAATTTACGTCTACCAACTATTTGATGATGATATAGGTGTAAATCGTACGAATTTCTAGCTGGTACAACTTGAGATTCAGGTCTGGAAGTGTTCTGTTGCAGTTGCTTCTCTGTGTCGATGGTTGAATTTCAATCTCACACAAATCTTGCTATATCAGATCTAATCCAGGTGTCACGAGCCTTACCTTTAGTTAAGCTTGTAACAAGATTTTCAAGAACAAGTAGAAGAAAAAGCTGGAAGTTTTATGCGAAAGGGAGGATAATATTAGACGAATATTGAGAGAGAACTATTGCTTCAATACTATTTCATTGCTTGCATAGCAATACCCCAAATGGGTAATACAAATAGCATGTCTGCTGAAATAAAGGACAACAAAATAAAGATTAAATTCTAAATTATGACAGTGATGACGAAAGCAAATGCCCTGATGTTGCGTTGATTATTAAGCTGAAAAACAGTACTAACAATCCTTCTTGTACTTGGAGTATCAGTGAGCGTTAGATTAAACACCATGATCAACGATGGTGATCATCTCTTATGTTTCAGGTTGTGAGTCATTTGGCTTATCCTCTGCAGTAGTCTCTTCCCTGATTACACCTTGCGTAATAGCCAAATGAGGACTAATCGTGACATTGCCCCCTCCTTCAGTCGATTCGTCTCCACTGGAATCGAAATTGGGAAATTATTTCTTCATAAACGAGTAATCTTCCCAGGTAGCTTTTTCCTGCGACGAATTAGTCCAGTGAATGAGCACTTGCACCACAACTGGATTCTTCCTTGGGATAATTCATCGTTCAAGAATCTAAAGTGGGTAGACCTTGAACTGACCTTCATTGTCAATCAACAGAAGCCCTGGTGAAGGTATGTACTTGTCGCTAATTTTCCTCTCCAATAGAGCAAGATGAAACACTGGATGTATTTTTACTTCCTTTTGGAAATTGAAGTTTGTATGCAACTGAACCCACCTTCTGTAGAATGGTGTAAGGACCATAGTATTTAGAACTCAGCTTTTGGTTTCTTCTTAGAGCCACTGAACTCTACCTGTAAAGTTGTAGCTTAAGATAAACTTGATCTCGTACTTCGAAGCTCCTCTCACTTCTATGCTTGTTTGCATAATACTGCATTCTTCTTTGAGCCTCAACCATGTTTTCCTTCAGAGTTTGCTGCACCTTAGTCCTAGTTTCCATCCACTGAGTTATGTCTGCTTAGCTTGAAGGCAAGTATGGCCAATAGATAATTGAGAAGGCTCATATCCATAGAAGGCCTTAAAGGGTGAACATTTCAAAGCTGAATGGAAATTGTTATTATACGAGTGTTCAGCTAATGAAAGCCACTTCATCCATCTCTTTGGGTGTTGACTAGTCATGCACCGTAGATAATCTTCCAAACACTGATTGACCCTCTCAGTTTGTCCATCAGACTGTGGGTGATAAGCAGTGGAGATGTTCAATTGAGTTTCCATATTCTTAAATAATTCCTTCATAAAATGTTTGTGAACACCTTGTCTCTGTCTGATACTATGCTAATAGGCATACCATGTAATTTATAAACAATATCCTAGAACACCTTAGCCACCTGTTCAGCTGACAATGGATGGGAGAGTGGTATGAAATGCCCATACTTTGTGAACCTATCAACCACCACCAGAATTGTGTCCTTCCCTTCAGATTTAGGAAGACCTTCTATGAAGTTCATGCTAATGTGAGACCATGCCTGATCAGGAATTTCCAAAGGTTGTAACAATCCAGGATAGGCTGCATTGTCACATTTGTTCAGTTTGCAGATATCACAAGCTCTCACGAAATTCAATATGCCAGACTTCATATTTTTCCAGAAAATAGAGTGATTTAGCCCTTTGATATGTTACTGTTAGAACTATTGGACCTGGATTGGTACTGGAACAGTAAGCGATGTTGACTCCAGTGATGAGTCATCAATGCAATCAACAATGATTGTCTGTGTAGAATAAATTGCAGCGTATAAACAGACATATTTCCACAAATCAAGCCAACATATATAAAATATGTTGACGGTGACTTAGGCTAAAATTCCACTAGTCAAAATAATGGAATTACACAAGGAGTATATGATCAATCACAAAATGAATGATCAACTCACGGAAAACTAGACCTAGAATAAACTCAAACAAAGAACCTATTCTAGTCACTATCACGTCGAATGATTCATAAACACCTGTTTGATGAACATCCACAATATGATAGCAAATACAATTATAGTAAAACAAGACACACAAGTATATGAATGTATATAGTCTCGGTGTATGTGTGTGTCTCGCAAAGCAGCTTCTCTTCGATTATATATAGTCTTAGACTACTCCATATTCGAACATGGAAGGGAAAGATGCAGAAAGGAAGATTTCTTTTTGCTTTGTTGGGCATGCTTCTAGAAGGAAATTGTCTCAACATTGAAGATCTTTTCCATATATTTCCTCCTAGTCTTTGTCTTGAAGATTCTTTCTATATTGTGGTTGATCTCTTGCTTCTTCTTAGAAGAAGTCTTCGATCAGCAATTAGTCCAATTACCAAGGTTGTTTCCTGCAAAATAAACACTCAAACAAACACAACCATTGAACTAATTAAGAAAGACAAGATTAGTAAATAAAGTGCACTATGCAATGACACATTCAATCTCCCCCTTAATCATAGTCTTTCTTCACAAAACATTAGAAAGAACACAAGGCAAGCCATTAGAGCAAACTAAGCATGCAAAGAAAATAGACTAACTCCCCTTTATGGCCAGTCTCCCCCTTAAGCAAATATCAAGATAATAGAGCATAGTAATGAGTTACTAGCTATTACAGACCAAATAAAAATTCAGAGTTCATAGAAACTTAAAAATTCCTTCAAGTCTAACCTCCCCCTTTTTGTGAGGAAAGAGACACAAGAAAGGCCCTAAATTTAAAATTGTTGGTGACTTGCTCCTGAAGTCTAACATTCAAAGCATCCAACTCCTTGATCTGCAAGAAGGCCATCTTGTCTCCTTCAGAAAGTGTACCTGCAGATAGAGATCCAACACTGGGAATGAGTGTTGGGCAAACAATGTTGTCAACATTGACCTCAAAATTGTCAGTTTCAACAGCAACGTTGGAGGGACCAGCTTCATCAGCAGCAACATCAGTAACATGCTCCTTGCCTTCATCCATAGCTTCTGGTTCCTCATCCACAACAGGAACAACCCAAGGGAGATCACATATCCTTTCAACAGTGGCCAAAAGTTTCCAATTTACCCCAACTTTTTGAACTTGCTTTCATAAATCTCCCTTTAAAAAACTTTCGAGTCTTGAAGTTTGAAGACAGCAAAAATTGTTGCAGGTAAGATCAGGTGGTCTACATCTCCCCTATTCATGTAACTGTCCAGATGACCTAGGATCCATTCTCTAAGTTCACATTCAACCCCATCTTGATCCTATACAAGAGAGTCCCAACTTCTTGACTCAACTGGTTGTTGTTGTCATTGGGCAACCAATTGTAGATGCAGAGGCTAGCCAACAATGACACCAATGAAGAGAAATGCTTCAAGGGAATTGTACCCTTTTACCATGTTGAACCTTGTTCAGAGTGAGTTCTTTAGCTACATCATCCAAAGTAACATCCAAAGGGGTTTCAACCTCCCTCCTCTTACTATACAACACATAGTTAATGTCCTCAGCCCTAATGGTGTATACCTCTCCTCTCATAAAGACAGTATGATATTTCTTGCTCTTAGGATCTCCAAAAAATCAGGTAGGTTAGCATAAAACTCTTTCACCACAGCAACAACATGGGGGGCATAGGAAGTGACAACATTATACAACTGTCTATCATGCAAGAATTCAACCAAGTTGTATTTTTGAAACTCCTTTTCATGAATCATTATTTCTACATCAATTGCTCTAGTAGCCAATTCATTGTATTTTTCAGAATTTGCATTGTAGTAAAAGCAGTAATCAAAAGGTTCTGAATCTTCCCAATCAGAATCCTCGCCATTTCCGTTATATGTTCAGGTAAACCAGTTTCATCAATTACCTCTTCCATAGCTGATGTTTCACAAACCATGGACTCATCCTCAGAGTCAGCAGGGTCATCTACAACAAAATCTTTAAAGCCTTCAGTATCCTCCGAGCCAATTTCCTCAATGTGATGAGAAGGGGGTTTTTCAGCATCTTGATTCACAATTTATATTGACCCAACAATGTGGTCAACATACATGCTATCAGTTAGTGTTCTCTTAGAATACAGAGAATTATCCTCAGCTCTCTCAGCAACATTCTCAACATTGTCATCAACATCATCGTCAGCTGTGATGTCAGCATTGTCTTTTATTCCAGCATGCACCTCTTCAGTCTCATTGTTCCTTTTTTCCTCATGATTTTCTCCCAAATTTTCAGATTCTAAATTATCCTCAGGAAGAGGGATGTCACCAGTCGGAGCATCCTTAGTTTCATCACCCAGATTTTGATCTTCTTCCAATTTTTCACCCGAGCCAAGTTTCAGCAAGGTTTCAGCACCGAATTCAGATTTTCCGTTGGGAGAGGGAGTATCAGAGACCGTCTCTGGTGAGAGATTGAAAGTGGCTGGAGCGGGTTCATTGACATGAGCCAATTCATCAACCGAGATCTCAAAATCCGGAGCTTTGGCTCGAATCAATGTTGGGTAGGTCGATTGGGAGATTTTGATCACGGAGTGGGGGTTTTAGAATGGCCAGACATGGTAGAGCTTGATTTTGATGGGAATGTTAAGTTTGATGATGAGCAAAAAGAAGGGGGGGGGGGGAGCAGCGGGAGTTTTTGAGTGTTTGTTGGTGTGAGTGAGAGTGAAAACTCAATTCGGGTAAAAAGGAGTTTTGTAGAATGTGAAAGGACAGTGTAGTGGGTAAGTTGGTGTTAGTGGCCCGGGTTTTTTGGAGGGAATGAGGGAATAATGGGCCAACTGAAAAGTAGGTTCAACTTGGTAGTTTTGGTCAGAGTTGGGTCAATTTTGGGATGGGTTTTCTCTCATGAAAACCAGCAAATATGTATCAAAGCAAAGAAAAAAAATCATGTACACAAATGTTAATCAAGATTTAAAGTTGTTATTAACACAATATTCATTGAGACAAAGTGAAAGATAGAAAGGACAAACCCTAGGAAGGTTGACTTTTCTGTCAAATGATGAAACAATAACTCAATATGAAAGAGCAGAGAACCACTAACCTAGCCAGCCCAACTACGAACCTATGACTCCCCCTCAAACCCAGACCAAAGAAAAAAACACATAAGAGAAAATAAGTAAAAAGCAGAAAAAAAAGTACTCCAGAAACTACCGATGATGACCCGAATGTTGGCTCAACAGTGAAGACAACAATGGTAAATCAAACCACTATTATTGTAAGTCAATCAGTTACTGAGCTCCAAGAAATGTTGTTCCGATCAACACCACTGATGCTCGAGGAAAGATAGAGCGAGATAGAATGTAACATGAAACACATCTAACATTTACCCAAAAAAATAATAAAAAGTAACAACAGCATGTGGTATTTTTTTATTTTTATTGCACAGTGAGTAGGACACATATTGGATGCAGGCAATCGGAGCCCCATACACCCTAACAGTATCATATACTCTATGAGTAAAACAGGTGTGCACATAGGACTGAATGCAGTCAATCGGAACTCCATACACCCCAGTATCCCAATGCATGCACATTATATGTCTCACCTCTATAAAAACTACCTCAAGAAAACAATCACAACGAACGCGGGCAGTCTGAACCCCACACACCCCAGTACAAAAGTAGACTATATCTAGTAGTTCCAATGCACAACCACAAACATAAGAAGCAAAGGGTTTTACATGAACCAAACACCCAAGTTTACTCAATTTCCTTCAACCTTGGTTTCAAGTAGTCTTTTAAGACCTCCGCATCACCACTATGAGTTTCCAAACCGAGAACACACAAAGACAAAACAGGAGCACACAACACATAAGCACAAAAAGCAAACTAAAAACAACATCACTAATTGACAGACAATCAATGTTGACCTGTGATGTTAAGTCAACATTGCAACCAATAATGCAATTCAGAGGATACATAGACCAAGAGATCTCCTTAGACTGAAAAATCTCTTTTGTCTAATGGTTTGGTGAAAATATCAACAAGTTGATTTGTAGTGTCTATATGCTCTATGTCTATGACCTGCTTAGTAACCATGTCCCTAAGAAAATGATGCCTAATATCAATGTGCTTAGTGCGAGTATGTTGCACAGGGTTCTTAGAAATGTAAATGGCACTAAGGTTATCACTAAACATCACCATGGTGTCACTTTGAAGACCATAGTCATGCAACATATTTTTCAACCAAATGAGTTGAGACACACAACCTCCAGCTGCTATATATTCAGATTCAATAGTTGAAAGTGACACACAATTCTGTTTCTTGCTATACCAAGACACTAGATTAGCACCAAGATAGAAGCAACCTCCACTAGTGAATTTCCTATCATCTAGATCACCAGCCCAATCAAAATCACTAAATCCCACCAGATTAGTGTTTGAATCACAAGCAAACCATAATCCAAGATTAACAGTTCCTGATACATACCTAATGATTCTCTTAACAACAGTAAGGTGAGGCATTTTAGGGCTGGATTGATACCTGGCACAAACATAAATAACAAAATTGATATCTGGTCTTGTAGCAGAAAGTGTTAGAAGACTCCCAATCATAGATCGGTGAAGTGTTGGGTCAACATCCTTCCCAACATCGATTTTGCTGAGTTTCAGTGAAGTAGCCATAGGAGTATTGCATGGTTTGGCATTTTCAAGTCCAAATTTTTTCACCAGATTCTTAGCATAATTCTCCTGATATAAGAACAACCCATCATCTTTTTGTTGAATTTGCAGTCCAAGGAAGAAGGTGAGTTCACCAATCATGCTCATTTCAAAAGTACATGTCATAGCTTCAATAAATTTGTATACCATAGAAGAGTTAGTAGAAACAAACACAATGTCATCAACATCGATCTGCGCTATGCAGACATCCTTTCCCTTTTTGAGAATAAACAAGGTTTGATCACCATCCCATTTCTTGAATCCAAAATTGACTAGGAATTCAGTTAACCTAGCATACCAAGTTTTAGGGTCTTGTTTTAGACCATACAAAGACTTTTCCAATTTGAATACATGATCATGATATTTAGGATCCTCAAAACCTTTGGGTTGCTCAACATAAACAAATTTGTTAATATAGCCATTTAGAAAAGCACCTCTTACATCCATCTTTTGAAGTTTTATCTTTAAACAGCATGCAATGGCTAACAAGTGACATGTTGGTCCAGATAACGGCAAAAGGTAAATGACTGGAGGGGGGGGGGGGAAAAGTTTTTTAAAAAAATCGTCGAAAAAAACTATCTCTCATAGACCAA
>JAYMSP010002625.1:0-23222 GCA_036897095.1 Plantago elongata
GTTGGGTGGGTGTAAGGGTGGATAGGTGGATGAAAGATAAATTAATTATTTATTGGAATAGTGGAAGGTTGGGTTGGGTACGAGGGTCATGGATAATTATGGTCTTAGGGGCGCACATGACTTAAATGTTAGGACGGACCACGTAAATTTTAGGCAAGTACGTACATTTCTCTAATTTGCCTCCGGAAATTATTCTCTTTATTTCACCAAAACTTTGTGTTACACTATCTAACTTGTGTCATCTTGGAGTGAAGATTTTAACATATTTGAAATCACATTAGTTTGTTTGGCTCCAAACTCAACTCAAGCTCGGAGCCAAACACTCGGGATGCTTTAAGAATATGAAACATCACACTGGTAGATCACTGATTAATAATAGACGTTACTGTACCAGTACGGTACTGCAGACAATCTAACTACGGCATTATTAGGATATGATGCAGAAGAAGTATCAGATTTTGCTACCCTGAAGTTATGGCTGGTTTAGTTGTTCTTTCATCTTCCTGCTGCAGACAGTAATGAGAATAAATGACCCACATTTATGCTTGCCTTGGGTATCTGGAAACGTTTTATGGTTAGGACTTAGAAATAGTAAATGCATCACATCTCCTTTGTCCTTTAGCCATTTACTTTTCCATGATTTCATTCACATTGCTTATGGTACTCATTTCTTGAATAAGTGCATGGGTAATCTTCATGATGCTGTTGTCAAGATATTTTTACTCCACATATATGCTGCTGGTACTTATTTCTTGCATCGGTAAATGATCAAGTCTAATTCATTTTTGTGCACACTAACTGTATAATTTATGTGATGGACTAGTTTTCGTGGATTATGGGTTGTTAGTTGCATCAGAATTAGTACTGGAAAAGGGTTAAATTTGACAAACAGGTTCGGCTTTAATACCTTCAATAGGTACAACAATCTCACAGATTTTGTCTTGGGGTGGTACTAATTTAAGTAACTACTTTTTTGACATAATGGGACGAACCATGATTGTCCTAACTGACTTGGCCATACCTTGCTTTATTTGTCATGTGCAATGTAGATTTTAATCAGAACGGAATCAACTTTTTAACAGGATATATTACCTGGTATAACCATATGTGCCTGCCAAAATTTGAAATGTGGAATGTGTATCTAGAAATAGTCTCCTTTGTTAGAGCGTGTAGACCACTTGTCCACCTCTGAATGTTATTTTCCAACCATATATTTTTCTAGCTAATTGTGAATATAAAGAATGTCAACTGTGGCAGATCATGGCATGCATAAGTGGTCCGTATTATTTAATTTGACCAGTAGAGGTTACTGTTATCACACTAACCTAGTATGGCGTGGTAATTAAAACACAGGGACGTTAAGAATAGGACACCATTTCTAGAGAAAAAAGATAAGCATGCAGCATGGATACGTCTTTGAGGTGGACGTATCCGAAATCTTTATGTCTCATTATTTGGATTCTTCTGCATGCGTATGCTGAGTTTTAATTTATGTATTTATTGTGAGAAGCAATATATAGTTCATTGGCTTGCTTAGTTCCTTAGGTTTGGATAGTAAAGAAAAACGAGTCCAAAGTGATATAGAAGAACTTTAATAAGAAGAAAGAATTATATATGTAGTATAGACAATATAGTCTTGGGTTTGAAATTATATGTATAAAAAATTGTCTGATATTCCTTGACATATTCGTATCCCTTATTTTCAGTACTTCTATGTATTCAAGTACCCGTCTTGCATTCGTATAGATACTTCCTAGAAATCAAGCAGTAGTATCTAGAATGTTGCCCCTCCCCTGTCATACATCTTAGCTTAAGATAGGTGTACTGGTGTAGCACTATCATAGTCTCACTCACAGACATTTTTCCCTGTCCCCTCCAGTCTTTATAATGGAATTTGTTTAAACTGTCGGTTATGTTAGTAAGTGATGATCCGGAAGAATGCTCAAGAACCTGGAACTGTTTAGCAAGACCGAAGACTCATCAGCGGACAGAAAACTGCAAAGCCCCAATGTCTTTTTAAAGAACTTTGCATGAGAGTATCACTAGAAAACTGTTAAATAAGTGAGTGGAATTGACTGAAGATTCTTGGAATTTTACCTGGTTCGGCTGAGACTGGAGGAGCCTAATCATCATGAATTTACAACACCAGAGATAAAAGAAAAGTGAACGCAGAGTAGTTATAATATACCCTGCATATTTTATGGTCGGTACACTTTAGTATTTAATGTATACTATTATGTGCTAATTAACGTAACGATCTATGTTTTAAGCTGTATGCTATTGCTAGCTTTATGTTCTAGTGTTCACTTACTAAGCTGCTGTGTCCATATTTCTTTTGAATATTTTGGTTTCGCAATTGCAACTGGTATGGCATGTGTTTTTGTCTGCTATACATACATTTTATATCATTTTTGATGTTTTCTACATTTCATTTTGTTTGTCACATAGTTCAATTTCATTTTGCAGACATTTGAAATTATTGAACAAATGTTAAATCACAAACGTCTAGCAGTGAGACATTATAGATACATGGATTAAAGTTTCTACCATGGGTTGAGAATGTTTGAAATATTGAAGACTAAGGTAAAAACTTGCTTTTATTCCATTTCAATTACTATAGTAAACTCGTCAAAATTTTCGATAGAAACATAAGACCATGGTTTAATGGTTATAACTTATATAATCTGCTCATTAGTAATTAATCACTGAGGTGAAAATTAGCCAAGATTCATTATGTTGCTGTCATGCTGCAGGGAGTAAAGAGAAAAACCATCACATTTATTGCAAAAGGTAAATCCATGTGATGCGTTTTATTTATCCCATTGCCGTTCTTGCTAGATTTTCATGAGGTAATTGTTCTCATGTACTCCACGTATGTTGGTAGTTGAGCTGTTTGTGAATCAATCGGTTTGATACCAAGTGTGTGCTCATATACAATGAATTCCCTGACTCAGTTTAGGTAGATTATGTGATAAAGGGATATGTTACGTTAACAAGAAGACTACCCACTTTTGCTTCGCGGCTTGCATATTTCAGGGATATAGATGGTTCAGTCCTACTGTTCCCACTTGACAGGACTTGTTGATCCAGACCATAATAAATGTCGGTCTTGAGTTGTACACCGATCATACAAGCCAGGCAAAAGGAGGGGTATTGCCCTGGGCTCAGAGTTAAAATTTGTCAAAACCCATGCACAGTCCAAACAAAGAATGTGATTGAGGTGTTCCCTACAAAGTAGGTACTACAAATCTACAATATATCTGCAGCTTAGGCCTTATGTTTGAACCTAAAGATTAGTTTCTGTGATAAATGTTTTTCTAATTAAATAAAGATTCGAAAGAATGAGTGTAACTCATTGCGATCATGTTATGCAGCACAGTCCTGTTATAAATTCTTACCTTAATATGTAGTTAATATTAAGTAGAGGATGACCAACTATATATAGCATGAGCAAGGCTTCTTGAGTACGTATACTACTATAGTGAGAGGTTTAGTCAAGTGTCACAATTTAGAGATCCGACTGCTCTCTAATTCTATCAACCTTTTGGATCATTCATGGATGAAATTGAGCTTTCACCACATCAAATAATTAAGCAGAACAAAGATCCCATAATAGAAAAGCCACCTCATGCAGCTTTAGATAGCCAAGAAAAGGTTTCTTTCTTTCGGCTATTTGCTGCAGCCGACAAAATCGACTGCATGTTGATGTTTATTGGAAGCATTGCATCCTGCTTGCAGGGGGCTTCTATTCCTGTGTTCTATGTGTTATTTGGTAGTTTGCTCAACTCATTAGGTAGCCTATCTTTAGACCCTCCAAGATTTTCTTCAGAGGTATCCAAGGTACATCACAGGGTCTCTATAGAAATATCGAACTATCATATTGTGTTTGAGTAAATAACTTGCTCCCTATATTTTGTTGATTCCACTTATTGCTATCATCTATTTGTGTACCAAAAGCTCATGCCACGTTGTTTTTCTGTATATCAGTCAGTAAATGATATAATAGGTTTGTAATGTTCTTCAAGTTAACAAAATGGTTCTTTCTTATATCAAGGCTGTGTTAACATACTCAAAATCTGTCAATCGTCACTTTTGTTTGCAAGATAAATGCTCTAGCTAGATTTTATACTGATGTTATATGTATATGAAATAATCTCTGTATTGTTCTCGGTTTACTATCTCTCTATCATACTTCAAACATACTGAAATGCATTTTGTGTACCTTGCAGTACGCTAGCTACCTGGTTTATCTTGGATTAGTTGTTTGGCTATCCTCATGGATCGGTACAGTCTGGCAAACAGCTCATCGATTTTCAAATATTATTGTTGAAACTCATCAATTTTGTAAAATTTAAATCTCAGGAGTTGCATGTTGGAGTCAGACTGGAGAAAGGCAGACAGCTCGGTTAAGGCTGAAGTATCTTCAATCTATTTTGCGAAGGAATATTTCGTTTTTTGACACAGAAGCAGGCAAACATAACATAATTTTTCACATTTCAAGTGATGCCATACTGGTGCAGGATGCAATTGGTGACAAGGTAGATGCCAGACTAGACATGGAAGTGCTCATTTCAATCAATCTTGGCTCGGGATTTTGATCATTAACTTCTGCTTTATTGATGCAGATTTGCCATGGCTTATGTTATCTTTCCCTCTTCACAGTGGGATTTACCTTAGGATTCTTTATGGTATGGCAGCTCACACTCCTTACCGTGGCTATTGTGCCTTTAATAGCCGTAGCAGGAGGAGCATATACAATACTCATGTCGACTTTGTCTAAAAAAGGTGAAGATGCTTATGCTGAAGCTGGGAAGCTGGCAGAAGAGGTAATGCAGATGACTTTCCCCTCTCATTGTCAACATTGTTGCATGTCATTTCCTGTCTTCGAAAGTAGACAAGTGCTTGTTCAGTTGAAGATTTCTTGCATATGTATGCATGCGTGTGTGTAATTTTAAGAGTATATGCTATTTAGTTGATGATATGCAGCCAAGCATATATTATTCAAACACATGCACGTACTCATACTACAGGCCTAGGCATGTGTCAAAATAGAAAGGTCATACTGAAGACCATCTGTATTGTAACTCAAGAAGCCATTTTATCTGAATATGTTGATCTTTTTATATGAGGTGCTTGATGGATAAAGAAACAAATTCTATTCGCTTTTGTTATGAAACACATGCCTATGGACTGAATACTGTATTCAGCATAAATATAAGTGGAGGCTTTCTGTTATGTGAGATGCTTGATAGATTCTATTTGCTTTTGTTACAAACACATGCTTGTGTGGACTGAATTTTATATACCTTTGATCAGGTTATTTCCCAAGTTCGTACAGTATATTCCTTTGCTGGGGAGAAAAAAGCAATTGAAACATATTCAAACTCACTAAAAAATGCCCTTAAACTCGCAAAGAGGACTGGGGTCGCCAAGGGAATTGGCATTGGATCTACATATGCACTTCTTTTTTGTGCCTGGGCATTTCTTCTTTGGTATGCTAGTGTCCTTGTTAGGCATGGGAAGACAAGTGGAGGAAGAGCCTTCACAACAATTATCAATGTGATATTTAGTGGATTGTAAGTACCCAGAGTATACGAATGCAATTATCATTATTCATATTACACCTTGTCCATTGATCACATAAAAAGACCAAACTTGTTTTCTTGTAGTGCACTAGGTCAAGCTGCTCCTAACCTTGCTGCCATTGGTAAAGGTCATGCTGCTGTTGCAAATATATTGAGAATGATTGATGATGATTCTAGCTGTTCAGAGAGTTCAAATGAAGGGATTTCATTGCCAATAATCAGTGGAAACATTGAGTTTTGTGAAGTCTGTTTCTCATATCCGTCACGAACCTCTATGGTCTTCGAAAATCTGAGCTTTTCAGTATGTTCAGGAAGATCTTTAGCTTTTGTTGGTCCTAGTGGATCAGGGAAAAGCACAATCATATCTATGATTCAGCGATTCTACAGTCCAACCTCAGGTAGCAATGATAGTTTCAGAAGGATCACTGTGTTAAGAATTTTTAAATCAAGTAGTATAAGTTTCTCAACTCTCAAGTCTGAAAATTGTAACTTATCAGGAAGAATTATGTTGGATGGGCATGACATAGAGAAGCTTCAGTTGAAATGGTTAAGGTCACAGATCGGACTGGTTAGCCAAGAACCAGCTCTGTTTGCTACTACTATTGCTGAAAATATATTGTTTGGCAAAGAAGGTGCTGACATGGATCGCATAATAGAAGCTGCAAAAGCATCAAATGTGCATTCATTTATCCAAGGTCTACCTGATGGCTATCACACTCAGGTAGTATCTATTTTGAATCCTCACATTCTTTTGTTTTCTATTGAGATCAATATTACAAATGTGCATCGGACTTCAATTACAGTTGTTAGCATAGCATTACAGATTTTGTACAAATATTCAGTATCACCTCAAGTTCTCAGCTTTGTCAATCAAGCTAAGCTTCAGTCTGACACTTAGATACTTGTTTTAGGTGGGTGAAGGTGGGACACAGATTTCTGGAGGTCAGAAGCAAAGAATTGCTATTGCCAGAGCAATACTGAGAGACCCTAAAATACTGCTCCTGGATGAGGCGACGAGTGCTCTTGATTCAGAGTCCGAATTTATTGTTCAGCAGGCACTAAATTCAGCCATGTCAAAGCGGACAACAATTGTTATCGCTCACAGATTATCCACTGTTCAAGACATTGATTTGATAATGGTTCTCAAGGCCGGTAAAGTTGTTGAGAGTGGATCTCACACGGAACTGATGTCTAAACAGGGGGAATACTCATCTCTGGTGAACTTCCAAGTATCAGAACACAGAACAGGTCCTAATTCGGATGGTATTTCTAGAATATCTGGACTTTCAAATGCTCATGAGTCCCAACCTTCTGCTAGAACCTGTCATGAGTGGTCTAACCTGAATTCCAATGGTGAAATGCAAGTTATTGATAAAGAACTTGTTCAAGCCACAGTCTCAAATCCAGTTTGGGAGCTAATTAAACTGAATGCACCTGAATGGTTATATGCTTTATTGGGGTCATTGGGCGCAATTGTGGCTGGAATGCAGGCCCCACTGTTCGCCCTTGCTGTTACACATATGTTGACAGTATTTTACTCCCTTGATGATTCGCTAATCAAACATGAGGCTAAAAAGGTTTCCTTCATTTTCATCGGGTTGGCATTGGTGACTATATTTGTGTATTTGTTGCAGCACTACTTCTATACCTTGATGGGAGAGTGCCTCATTGCACGAGTCCGATTCTTAATGTTCTCAGGTGCTTTTCTTTCTTCTTGGCTAGTTAGTTATGTTATTTCTTAAACTATGTCAATATATTTAAGTAGACCATGTGGATGGGATTCATTCATGTCACGACATTTGAATGCATTTACTGAATTACTGCAACTCTTTCAAATGGCGTTGTGTGACATATTTGAGCAAAAAATTGCCTGCTGGACCACTCATGAATTTTGTTTATGTTAGTATTGCTAGTTATGTTGATATTTTTCAAAACCTCAATCCTACTTTTATGATTTTCACAGCCATCCTTTCTAATGAAATTGGCTGGCATGACAAGGATGAAAATAGTACTGGTTCGCTTTCATCAAAGTTGGCAACAGATGCGACATTAGTACGCAGTGCAATAGCAGACCGCATATCTACTGTTGTCCAGAATATGGCACTGGCTGTGACAGCATTTGTGATTGCTTTTATACTAAGTTGGCGTATTGCAGCCGTTGTGATAGCCATCTATCCTATTCTTATAGGTGCCAACATAGCTCAGGTTAGTCCTTCCAAAATTTTAAGGTCTTTCACATATGAAATATTTGTATGTCTGGTTAATCCTTGTGAGCTACTGATACCCCTGTATGAGTGGAAACAAGTTCCAAATCGCTTTTGAGACACTTTTTTTTATCTACTTTTGCTTAATATCATATCCCTTCACAATAAACATAAACTGTGTTTGACTGCAGCAACTATTTCTCAAGGGATTTGGAGGTGATTATGCCCAGGCATATGGTCAAGCAACCGAAGTCGCACGTGAAGCCATCGCTAACATACGAACTGTCGCTGCCTTCGGGGCTGAAGAAAAAATAGCAACCAAATTTGCCTCTGCACTAGACCGACCAAGAAAGCGAGCACTATTGCGTGGCCACATTATGGGATTCAGCTATGGTATCTCGCAATTCCTCTCATATTGTTCCTACGCTACTGGACTTTGGTATGCATCTGTGCTGATCAAGGAAAATATGTCAGATTTCGGAAACATATTAAAATCATTCATGGTTTTGATCGTCACTGCATTGACTATAGGGGAAACATTGGCACTGGCACCAAACTTCCTTAAGGGATCACAGGTTCTTGAATCAGTTTTTGACATTATTCGCAGAGCCCCAACTATTAATCCTGACGATCCTGCAGCTACATTTGTGAGAGACATTAGGGGAGATATTGAGTTTAGGAATGTGAGCTTCATGTATCCTACGAGACCTGATATCACGGTCTTTGATGATTTGAGCTTAAAGATATCAAAAGGAACGAGCATGGCGATTGTAGGCCAAAGCGGTTCAGGAAAGAGCACCATGATTTCTCTGTTATTGCGATTCTATGATCCTACATCCGGAATAGTCTCGATTGACGGATTTGATATAAAAGGCTTCAATCTCAGATCTCTTCGTCTCAGAATAGGTCTAGTGCAGCAAGAGCCGATACTCTTCTCCACTACTATATATGAAAATATCAGGTATGGTAAGAGTAATGCTTCAGAAATTGAAGTGATGAATGCTGCTAAAGTGGCAAATGCTCATGAGTTCATTAGCCAAATGCCTGAAGGCTACCAAACTCAAGTTGGTGAAAAGGGAGTGCAGTTATCAGGAGGACAGAAGCAGAGAGTAGCAATCGCAAGAGCAATTCTAAAGGATCCGTCAATTCTTCTTCTGGATGAAGCAACAAGTGCTCTGGACTCGGAATCTGAATTTTTGATTCAAGAAGCACTTAATAAGCTTATGAAAGGAAGGACATCGATTCTGATAGCACACAGGCTGTCCACTGTGCAGGATGTTGATATAATCACTGTGCTGCAGAATGGCAACGCAGTAGAAAGGGGCAGCCACGATGAACTCATTAGCATACCTGAGAGCGCGTACTATCAACTTGTTCACCTTCAACACAAGCAGAACGGTGCACGTATTTCAGAATGATTCCAACTTCTAGTGCGGGAAACTCAAAGAATGTATAATCTTAGATGCTTATCCAACAAGGTTTTGTATATAGATGAACTGATGGTCCTATGCAATTTTCTGTTCATGTCAACATACAAACTGTGAATAAATAAGTTGCAAGAACATTTCTCTAATGCAAATCCATTTCTCTAATTAGCACTTTAGATTATGAACAAGATTTTCCCCACGAAATATAGTGAATTGCTTATTTACAAATATAACCGGGTAATAATCACCTATCTCTGTATGACATTAATCCAACCTAACACTGACTACCCTTTCATAATAATTTCCGAAACAACATTTTTCATGTTTACATGATTTGAACTTTTAAATGTTTTATTCCGTGCGCTTAGATATATTGCCACTTGAGCCAAGAAAACTTATTTTAAGTGTCTTACATGAGAGCTGAATCAACCTCTTTTTTGGATAGTGGTTCACACATCTTCTTGAATGGATATGCATGGGATAGAATCTTAGGCTGTATTAATAAGGACAGGCAATGGAATCTGATGATAGATTACAAAAGAGTAGACTTCAAATTGGATGAGCTTTGTGGGGTTATTACGATACTCAATCCGTCCCAATAAACTTTGTACATTAAAATTTGACGTATAATTTTATTAAAATAATAATAATAAATTTACCTTTTAGTGATAAAATGTGTAATTTTTGTAAAGTTGAGATTGTTTATAATTTGTTAATGATGGGATACTTTTTTTTTGTTATAGTAATGTATTAAATTTAATAAGACGGATAAAAATGATAAATGTATGAAGTTTGTTGGGACGAATTGAGTAATTAATAGGGGTGGAGAGTAGATGTAAAGTTTGGTCACCCACTGCACATGGGACGATGAGATTTGAACTCCAAAGCCATGTGCGTGCATCAACAACTAGCAATGATAAAAATTACTTAAAATCATATTTCATTGGTTGGCATCTTGAGAGAAAAGTATCTATCACCTTTTTGTTTTTTCCTTCTTCTGTAAACAATTGTCGTTCATCCTTGATCTGTGTTTTGAGTTTGTGGTTGACTAGTTGGATGAATGATTGTTAGCCAAGAAGTCCATTGGGATTGTTAGCTGCATACATTCCAGTTGTGCACATAGTCAACCCACTCCATGCTTAATCCGAGTTGAATCCATTTTTGCAAAGAGATGGTTGGAAAATATCTCAAGCAAAACAAGTTGGAAATACTCACCAACTCCATACTTATTTAGTTTATGCAATTAAGGATAATCGAGTCTAAAGACCGAGGATTCAAACTTTTTACCGTTTCACCCGTATTAAACTACTACTGGATTCAAAAAAGATTTCTAACCCTTGTTGAAAATTTAAAATGGAAGAGCTGTCATAAAGTCTGTCTCTTTGCTACCCAAAGCAAAAGTTCACAGATTCAACAACTGTACAATCAACCAACCCGTGCATTCAATATCTCTCTCTCTCTCTCTCTCTCTCTCCTCTCCTCTCAAACACAGGTATGAATTTCGCATTCTCCTCTCTTGATTTAGTTTGTAACGCCTCATATTCTGAATTTTATGAGTTGGATTCTGAGTTCTAGACTTCTTGATTCATAAAAATCAAATCTTTCTTGATTTCTCTACAGGAAAGAAATAAACTTTTCACCATTGATAAACTAGGGAAATGAGTGCTACTAGGTTCATAAAGTGTGTGACTGTTGGTGATGGAGCTGTGGGCAAAACTTGCATGTTGATTTCTTACACCAGCAACACTTTCCCTACGGTTAGTTGTTTCTGGTCCAATTTCCGATCTTTTTCAGCTACTATGTTGTTTCCTTATTTTAGTTTGTCAAAGTTAGTTTCTTGATTTGGGAAATGTTTGATATTGCATTGTTGAGCACTTGGTTATTTACCTATTGCTTGGTTTAGATTCCCATTTTAGTGATCTTATGGACTGTTTTTTGGTAGATCAACTGGTTGGTTGTCTACTGTATGTGTTTTTCTCGCTTTCGATCGTTGTGCAGTTACATTTTGCAGTTCCATAATCATCTTGTTGGTCGCATTTGCAGTGCGATTTTTGCAATCCCTAAATCATCTTGTTGCTCACCTTTGCAGTGCGATTTTCGCAATAATGCCAAAATGTCATCTTGTTGGTCAAATCTTTGGTGGAAATTTTCCCAATCCAAATCATCTTGTGTTTGTGTCGAAAACAAGATGTTTATGTTTTTTTCCTGGTTCCGTTACTAAAACTAACTAATGGCTTCACATTAACATTCTGAGTTGACTAACACTAAAGTTTGTCATGGACAGGATTATGTACCAACTGTTTTCGATAACTTCAGTGCGAATGTGGTAGTGGATGGTAGCACAGTCAACCTGGGACTTTGGGATACTGCTGGTATTTGCATATTTGGATGCATTTCTCTGTTTTGAATATTTTGATATGTTCTGCCAGTCATTCATATGTTTCCATTGACAACAAACAGGTCAGGAGGATTACAATAGATTAAGGCCATTGAGTTATCGTGGAGCTGATGTTTTCCTTCTTGCATTTTCCCTCATCAGCAGGGCCAGTTACGAGAACATTGCAAAGAAGGTTAGAATAGTATATTTCTCACACACACTTGCTTATCTAGATATAGTTTGTCATGAAATCAATAATTTGATATTCTGATGAGACTTTTTTTTGCATTTTCCTTCTCTTAGTGGATTCCTGAGTTGAGACACTATGCTCCAGGAGTTCCAGTCATTCTTGTTGGAACAAAGCTTGGTAAGATTCGTCTCCCATGTCATGATTGTAACTATGGAACTTGCTTTCTTCTGTAACACCAAGTATAAAGCACACTATATCTGTGCTTTTTTGCCTGTTATGTTGAATAGTCATAAATTTTCTATTATTATGCTTATATTATTGAGTCTTTAGATTGTTGTTGTTTCCTATCACTATAAAGTATAAACGATGGCCAGTGGTGGATCATTGTTGTGTTACTTTAAGCCCCACACTTCATATTCGTGATAATTCTTTGAACAAGATATGATCAGAAATAACAAAAAACAATGTAGCATGACTACATGCCCACAGCTAGTTTAATGATGTTGCATTAGCATTATAAGCCTAACATGTGTTCCTCTTCCAGGAAAGAAGCTACACAATATAAATCACATTTGCTTGGAGCTCGCCCATTACTTTTATTGTTTGTTACCTTCTAATCTAAAAATTGTTTTACATTTTTATATGCAGATCTTCGAGATGATAAACAATTCTTTGTGGATCATCCTGGTGCAGTGTCAATTTCTACAGCTCAGGTGAGGCCTATTAGCTAGTTCTGCTGAAAAACTTCTACTTTCTGTTAGTTGCAAGCTGTACGTTACAAATGTTTCTCAATGATTGTGATGTAGCATGACTACTCGGGCAGAAGTTTACGTGTTTGATCCGGTAAGGTCCACTATAATCACTAACCAGTGATCTAATTCGTTGCAGGGTGAGGAACTTAGGAAACTTATTGGAGCTCCTGTTTACATTGAATGTAGTTCAAAAACACAACAGGTATTTTTTTTTATAATTCCTACCAAATCAAATGATTTTCTACCCTTGGCATTTACGCTCTTGTTTACGCAGAATGTGAAGGCAGTTTTCGATGCAGCAATCAAGATAGTACTGCAACCACCAAAGCAAAAGAAGAAGAAGAGAGGACACAAAACTGGGTGCTCCATCTTGTGAAATTAATGATTGAAAAGCCTAACTAGATCTATTAATTCGAAGTGATTAGTTGTATTCTTTTTCCTTGAACTTAAGTTAATGTCAGTGTAATTTCCAACGACTTGTATTGAATATTATGCAAGTTATCTTTCTGGCAGTGTGCAAAACGAGATTCGGTATTGTTAATTTATCTCTTTAATGCATTTATATACACAAGTTCATGTCATAACAAAACCAACGCCAAAATCAGTTGTAAGAAAAATCATTGTATTGATGATTCAACATTTCTACTACAAGTTCATGTTACATTCTCCGTACACAAATAATCATATGCCGAAGGACAAGCTACAAAAATCCTCAGGCAGAACCTAGATGTTCTTCCTATTTACAGTTGCCCAGTAGAAAACTCAGAATGGCACGGTGTATGGCAATACATAGATGTCGCCTTCCTTCAACCATTGTGCACGGGGCTGCAATGCTGAGCTGTTTGCACAAGAAATGACATCATATTGAATCTTTTGTTGCTTTTCAGCAACAGCATCAGATCTTTTCTGTGGGAAGAGCCAACTGAGATCTTCATCAGCACATGGGACCTCCAATTGAGGTAGGGAGAAGTTCCCAAACAACTTGTTATAGTTCGTTGAGTCTATCTCCATAGGTGTCAACGGTGCACTTGGCACTGGAGGGGGGCACGTTCCGACTCTGGTAAGTGGCTCAACTGGGCTAGCTGCAACTAGCTTGGTAGGATCAACTGGCCAGGATGAAATTATAGGATTGACTTGCTTAGCGGTTTCAACAGGTCTAGGTGAGAGTCCAGTTTTCAGCAGCTTAACTGCTTCCACAGGTCGAGGTGGAACACCGGTTTTCACCTGCTTAACTGCTTCAACAGGTGGTTGTGGAACTCTTGTTTTCACCTGCTTAACTGCTTCGACAGGTGGTGGTGGTGAAACTCCATTTTTTACCTGCTTCAATGCTGCAGTAGACCTTGGTGGAATTCCAGTTTTCAATTGCTTCGCTTCAGCAGGCCTGGAAGGAATTCCAGTTTTCACTTGTTTGAAAACTTCAGTGGGCCTCAAAGGATTTGCAGTTTTGACATGATTAGTAGTATCAACCGACCTGTGAGGACTTCCAGTTTTGAATTGCTGAGCTGTAACTGGCCATGAACAATTCCCAGCTTTGACATGAGGCCGGGCAGTAGATTCAGTTCTGGGCATAGGAGCACCTACAGGCCTCAAAGTTGAGCACATCAGTCCTTCAGGTTTGGACAAGGACTGGGAGTTTCCTGTACCAACTCGCAGAATGTTGGAGTCTTTCTGTTGTGCAGGGGTGACAACAGGCAGAATGTTGGAGTCTTTCTGTTGTGCAGGGGCAACAACTCGCAGTTCATTGGAAGCAGGTGCTTGAGAGTCACTTTGCTTCTTTGGTGCTAACTTTATACGGATGATCTTACCTGTTAAGAGAAAATGTTAGAAAAGAAATGCTTAAAGTCACAATATAAGAGCATTTTAAAATGCAAGATGATACTGACCAGGTCCACGGTTGTCAATTGATGAAGAATCCCTTTTCCTCTTGTTGCTAGTATCAGTGCTCTCAGAGGAAGTGCTCGGGGCATTCAAACACACAGACTGCCCGTGCTCCTCGGTAAGACTGCTTCGTTCTAACAGCTCACAAGCTTGGGACTCTTTTTCTTTCAACAGAAGCTCAGTTTTCCCCAACTTCTGCAACTTCTGGTCTAGTTCTGCATTTATCTGTTTCCTCTTTTCTTTCTTTTCTTTCTTTCTCTCTTTCTTCTCCCTCTTCTTTTCCTTGTTTAGTTCCTTGGCTATCTTCCTTTCACTTTTCACATCCTTTTGGAGTTTAACCAAAAATTCAATTTAGAATTTCTGATTGAGCACTATGTAATAGGGCCATGATATGAACACAGAACCAGGCATGTCTCTGCCATACTCAGTTTCAAAACAAACCCCTCGCGTCTAATCTTACTTACATTATCAGATGTTTGAAAACAACATGTGGAAACACATCCCAGTCAAGAAATTTAACTTGATAGAAATCATCATGTGTTAAAAAAAAAAAAAAACTTTTACCAATACAGTAGCTCAGATAAAATATTACATACCACAACATCAATCAATAATACCACAACCCCAGTACAAAGACTACATAGTAGAGGATTAATTCAAATTTAAAAGCAGATGAAAGGGTAAGCAAATAAGGTGGCTGCAAAAAGTTTACGGTAGCTGCTAATTCCAAATTGAAACTAAATCTCACACCAGCTCCCTAAGAGTATAACCACACAACTGGACTGGAAACATAGAGCAAAAGCTATGTAGGGGATGTGTAACTATGATATTACAATATCATCGAGGCATTACAAAACTGTCCTCACTGTTAGGCAACCACCAAATTGAATCGAAACACGAAACCCATTGTAAATCTTCCACATTCCCAATTACCAAAGTAAAAAATCTCAAAATCGCTTTTTGAAAGCCCTAAAAACAAGGGTTGAGGTCGTGATCTTAAGTTCGATTGACATTGGTTTTGAAAAACTATTAACACCTTATGAAGCTAACACCCAATCACAGCTCAAAAGCTAGACAAAACGGTTTTCGTTTACATTCACAGATCCAAATCTAATAATATCCCCCAATTCGACTCTAAACCCACATAGATCTCAAATCACAATCATACAGACTCAAAGTCGTAACACACCGTTACAGATCGAGAACAAACCGATGTTCGTTTACATTCAAACATGAAAACATAAGAGACCCACAGATTACCCAAAACCCACCAAAAAACAATTGACGACCTAGGGTTCACGTTCATGAATGAATAAATCAATCAATCAAAGGTGCTCTGGTTTTCACAAACCTTAATCGATTCGATCAAAGCCTCGTTGCTGGCTCTGCTCAGCGTATACCCTGGTGGAGGGTATGGAAAGCACCGAGACATCTTCGAGATCGAATCGAAAGTTTCGGTTTCGAGATCAATGTCCAGCAAGCAAATCGGTTATCGGTAACCGATGAGATATTCGATTTCTAAAAGATTTTCGGCGAATTTGAGAGCGAAGATGAAGCCTCTTTAGGGTTAGGGTTTCGCAGATTCAGAAACAAGAAAGAAAGAAAATTTGTTTTCTCTCTCTAGACTCACGCGTAAGAATAATAGAATGAATATAACCAGGGTTAGGGGGTATTTATAGCTGTGAGTAGCCGACTTTGTGGGCTACTTTCCTTATTGCAGTTCAATCCTTTATTTCTTCATGTATTTCAATTTGGTCTCCGAGTTGTGGTGGGAAAGTAATTGGGTAGTGAGCGCCAAAGCCCAATTGGATTTGGAACTTCAATTTGAGGAAAACTAATTCATTATTATTAAAATTTAAATATTAAATTAAATTTGATTTTATGAAAGTGCGCGGGAAAGTAAGTGTAATTGTTTGAGCGTGCTTTTCAAATATTGCATGTTGTAATGTAATTTTGGAAAATTGTAATCATTGACTTATGCTGAAAAGAAATGCAGATTTGGAGTTTAAAGTTTAGGATTATTGTTGTTTATTATTAAATTAATTTAGATTTTTTGAAAGTGCGTGGGAAAGTAAGTGTAAGTGCAAGTGAGCGATTTTCAAATATTGCATGTGTTAATGTAATTTTTAAAAATGTAATTTACTATATAATTATGCTAAAAAGAAACGCATATTTGGAGCTTAGAGTTTAGGATAATTGTTGTTATTTATTAAATTAATTTAGATTTTTTTAAAGTGCACGGGAATGTAAGTGTAAGTGCAAGCGTGCGCTTTTGAAATATTGCATGTGTTAATGTAAGTTTGAAAATTTGTAATCAGTAAATACTACTGCTAAGAAGAAAATTCATAGTTGGAGCTAGCTCAGAGTTTAGGATAATCGTTGTTATTGCTTTTTTGTTGGTAGTGTAATAACACTGTGATTTGAATAATGTTTTATGAAAAGCATGCTTTTTAGTGCATGCGCACGAATTTTTAAATGTTACTTTTTAAAAAATAAATATTTCAAAGTTAGTTTTTATCGGTATAATATTTATATACGCGGAAAAATCCATTATGATAGACAATGATAGTTTCTAACTTAGTTGTTGTTACTTATCTATTGTGTACTATGTATCGTCAATTTACTTTGATCTACTCTTATATATGCTACTCGATTAATATTAGAGCAATGTGACAATGTGTAATAGCTTATCTCTAGTTATTAATAATTTCACGAATATTGAATATCTATTAACTTCATGTCATATTTGTTGAGCTAAAAAAATCTTCAATCAAATTAGGGTTAGAAATAGGGGGCACCGACAACCTGCAATGCAACAATAACAAATAGAGACGTGAGGTTGCAAGGTGACACCGGTGTGGTGCGACCGTATGAACTCCGACGCTCAAGTTAGACGATTGGTAAACAGTGAAAAAAGATGAGATAGTTAGTAGAGGGATGACGGCGAGTGTCGACTTATCCTGTTGGTTGAGTTGGTTCGAAAAGGTGGCGGACAAACATTGTACCGGGTTAGCTAACATTGTAGGGGGAGCTAGATGGTAGTCGCCTGATAGAGATGGATGACGATTGATGGCATATGGTTGAAGGTCGGTGATGGTGGTGATGGATGATGGTGGAAGATGTTAGGTGACGGTTGAAGTGGATCGGAGAGCTTGAGAGAGATGAAGACAAAAGAGATTGATTCCTAGGGTTTCTTTAGTGAGTATCCAATGATATGCCTCACGCATGACTTTCCTCCCTATATAGATTGTTTCAAGTCTCCATTAAAGTCTGTCTTCCCCGACCACGAGATTCGGGTGTTAGTTGCTATCGTCAAAGAGTTTGTTGGAGTTTGCGTTCCTCCCACCCTCGAGATTTTAATGTTAATCGTTACATGCGTGGGTAGTAAGCTAAACCACTCCATTAATCGTATGTTGGCTAGGTTCAAAGGGTTGTGCGTAGTAACTAGGCTAGACTTGAGTAGGTTCAGATAGCTTTGCCCACTAGCTAGGTGTATGTAGGTGGTATGTAAGTTCGTACCTACTTCCTTTTAGTGTTTGGACTTTTGTAGCTTAAGTTGGACTTATTAGCTCACCAAGTTGTCTACATGTTCCATAGAGTATAGTTGCACCAAGTCTGTAATTGGATATTTTGCGGACTGGTTATGACCAAATGTAACTTGATATGCATGATATGGACCAGGCCGCAACGTCGCTTGGGCTAGTTTTCCTTAATTGATCAAATATCAAATTTTACCATTACAGTATCAAGCGAGAGATGAACATAGAATGATAATTACGTTAATAGTTAGAATTTAAATGTGTGGAGTTCAAAGTAAGGATGGTGGCAATCTCATTTAAAGGAGCATCGGTTCAATCATTACCAATATAATTAAAATTTTGTGAAGACAAGATAAATATTTACATCAAGGGAATCTTAATTAAAGTTAATATAAAGTGGTTATATACAAGGTCATTATTTATACACTCCCCATCACCATTTATTTTCACAATTAGAGATCCCAAACTACACCATGCTTGATTCAGTTATATTGAGTCGCTAATTTGAATATTATATATAACTCCACAAAAACGAGTAGGACACACTAAAATAAAGTACTTGGGCGGAAAGGAATAAAAGAAAGTACAAGGAGAATATGTTCAAAGGATACATAGCACATTGCCAGTTGCCATGGTGAGATAGAATACTTCAGTAGTGGACTAGATAAGTTGTTCCACTTGGTATGCAACATGAGTGATCATTACTGGATGCTAGAATGAAATACTACAGAACACAATCTTAAATTTAGATGCATTTGAAAATTTTCATGCATATGTAATTATGTAAAACCATCACGAATTGAAGTTACAAACGATCTCACGTATTTATCGATTAACAATGCGTAATTTTCCAACCTTCTTTTTCGAGATTCAAATGAAGAAATTATACTATTCACCTATAGGTCGAAGCCCAACAAACCCCATTGGGCTTCCAACAGCCCATGAAATAAGAAAGATCGAGAAAAGTTCCTAAAACCCTCACAAAACCACTAAAGTAAACAGCAACGTGCTTCTACCTCAAACCATCAAACATTTCTTCTTCCACAATCTCCCAAATCGATCGATCCAGCTAGCGTGATGAGGAGGGCAACCAGTTTCGCCGCCGTGTACCGAGCTATGGACGGCATCGCCGCTGCTCCGGTGCTCCACAGCCGCCTGGTCCAGGCGGCGCTCATCAGCACCAGCAGCAACAGCTCATCGGCGAGATCTCATTGGTTCTCGCACATCACTGCCGATCAATCTGCTCGCGCGGCAACCGCCTTTGCCGGCACAATGATGTTCTCGGTTGCTGCTACCACGCTTGTGCAGGAGGCTCACGCCAAAGAGCCTGTTCAGTCCAAGTTTCGCCCCGATGAGGTGGTTCTGTATCAGTATGAAGCTTGTCCATTCTGCAACAAGGTTAAAGGTACCGATTGTTTTCGATAATTAAGTTTCCGGCGTTTTGAGATTGTTATGTAGCTTTATTCAGCTGGTAGATTTTTGCTTGTCTTGCTAAAATGAATGTTATCAATACTGATCTACTGGATGTTTGGTGTTCTGATGCTATTTTACTTGTATGTAGCTTTATTCAGCTAGTAGAGTTTTAGTTGTCTTGCTATCGTTTACATGAATGTTATTCGAGTGTATTCTATCAATACTGATCTACTGGATACTGATCTACTGAATGTATGGTGTATTGAATTGTTCCGTCATGTGCGGCTGTTATTCTCTGTTTGAAGTGAATTGGTAGTTGTAATGCTATGATGTTTGATTATAGGGCTATCTTCTTTAGAGTGACTGTTAAGTAAGACACCATTTCTTTTATACGTGGGTGGAAATTAGCATTAATAGTTCATAGCTACTAGAGAAGTCGAAGAGTTATGATGTACTGTATTACAATTTACATGCCAAACTTAGATACAGTTTGATGAGTGGGAGGTAATGTTATGAAATTTGGTTTGATTTCCTTCAACTCAGAATGCAGATATTCTCTAAATTCTTTTTGTTCCAAGCCAGACAGTTTACTCTGGTCCTACACTTGAACGGTCAGACAGACGGATTTATATAGGCTGAAGTTAACTTCACATCCTCAATATGGAATAATTTGACATATGATAGCTGAACTAAACATAATCTAAATGGTTTAACTCTTAGAGTTTAGACTTCTAATCCATTGAATACACACCCTGCCATATTTGGTTTGCTTGTCATACATGGAAAGACCCATCAGCCGAAATTTATAGAAGCAGGGTCAGGTATGTGGCAAGCAAAGGCCCAATAAAGTAAGCATCCTACATGTTTTTTCTAGAACAACTGCCAATCGTCATGTATACATCTATGATGGAACACTTTCAATTTCACTTGCAATCTTGTTAATCAATTCGCAATTCTGAACAAAATACAATACTGCAATTTTTCAATAACCTCCAATGCAATGCTTATTTTTAGAAACTATACATGGCAACTTTTCCCCAGCAATTAAAGCATATGAACATGGTGTGTTGTTGATTGTTATGATGCTCCTACCATGGTCTTCCTAATTACAATTACGTGAAATAGAATACTTGCATGGTGATATTAATTTATAATGTTTTTGACGTTTTGTTGTATTTTTATCATCAGCATTCCTGGACTACTATGATATTCCATACAAGATTGTGGAGGTCAATCCAATTAGCAAAAAAGAAATCAAATGGTCTGATTACAAGAAAGTGCCAATCCTGATGGTTGACGGGGAGCAGATGGTAGACTCATCAGGTATCTGACATTGTAGAGTAATTATAATCTAAATAGGTTATGCACACATGGTGTTTTGTTTAATGTGGCATTCAGAACTAATCTTGTTTCTTTTGGTTCTTTCTCTATGTAGCTATAATTGATACATTTTATAAGAAGATTCATCCTGATGAGGCCACTCCTTCTGTAGTGGAAGAGAGCGAAGAGAATAAATGGCGCAGGTACAGTTTTTTGCTGTATAGATTCTATGTGATGCATTGAAAGCAGTTTCTCATATCTACGTATTCCGTTATAATCCTTACTGATACAGGGGTTTAGTTAAGGTGTCACTTGCATTGCATGTTTTCTACTCATTGCTGAACACTCTAACTAACTCTGAAGTGTAGAAAAGTTGTATTACGATGTATTTATTTTACTCTTGTAGTCCGAGTAGTCGTTAACATTTTTAATATCAATTGGCTTTTGCAGTTGGGTGGATAACCACTTGGTGCACATGCTGTCTCCTAACATATATCGAAGTACTTCTGAAGCGCTGGAGTCATTTGATTACATCACAAGCCATGGTGAGTTTTTGTATCAGTGACACAGCTGAATTAACTAAAAATAAGACTGGGAGAATCTTGAATGTTTTGGAACAGTGGAATACAAAAGCTATCTATCAATGTGCACCTGATAAGAGTTCGTAAGAAACACCAGCGTTAAATAATAGTTGAAAGATGAACTAAGTGCACCTCAGTTGGTAAGACAGTTGGTAAGACGCTTCACCCCAACCAATAAGTCAGGGGTTCGAGTCATCTTTAACCGCTTCAAAAAAAAATAAAATAAATCTGTCATGGTTCAAAAGCACCATTGTAATATTTTCAGCTTTTCCAAATTTTACTGCCCAATTTGCTATTGTAGCCATGTAAATCCAAACACATCCCATATTGTCTTTATTCTTTGATAATTTGGAGGAAGTTTGAGTACTCAAAATTCATGCAAAGGCCTTTAAGTTTGAATACTTGAGGTTGGTTCTACTCCTTTCTATTAGGAATTTAGGAACCCTTTTGGTCTTGTCTTGAAGGTATTCCTGTCTAATCCAGTTGGTTAACAGGAGCACTTGCTTTAAAATAGGCTGATGGTAGTTTAGCTTATGTGAACTATGGAAAGTTCTTATGGTAGTTTAGCTTATGTGAACTAGGGGAAGTTTAACTTGCATTTCTCTGTTGATATATGACCAAGGATATGTTCTCACCAATTTTAAGGTGCCAATTAATAGTGTATGATTAAGGTTGTTAGCCCTTACTATCTATGAGGACTGGAACATATGCATGTTCACCTTTCTTCTTCATTTCTGTTTCGTTCTTTATTTAAATTCTTTTTCGTTTTGTTCAATGCTGTTGATTTGGTGGACAGGGCTCAAACCATCATCTATGATGGCATGCATTTTGTCACCAAGCCGAAAAAAAAATGCATGAAATCTTTTTCTGGGCCACCACAATTCTGTTAATTTATCTGTCGTCGTGTTTCTTTGAGTCACCCTGTCTCACTTTGGCCATCTCTCCAATAAGTCTAATAGAAGATGTCAAGAACTTGTGTTTGATGGGACAGTTAGACAACCCCCCTTTTTATTTATTTTTTTCGTTTATCAATTTTTATCCGTTTTCGAATAATAATATCTCCAAAGATACGAAATAAAAAAATATAAAAAAATCACCAACGGCTACGTTTTTTTTCATGATCTACAAAATGAGACCAAATTTGATTTGTTTAATTTTTTAATTATTCATTTTGAATTTCGAATTTTGAATTCCCCCGACTTTCGAATTTTGAATTCCCCCCTCTCCACCAAAAACATCTATAAAGGAACCCCGATCTTCATATTCTTCACCTCATCCCAACTCGAAATTCTCTTTATCTCTTAATTAAACTCAAAAAACTCTCTTCTTCCAAAACACCCTTTCCCCAAAACTCTCTTCTTTCTCAGTTAATCATGTCCAACTCAAACTCAAATGAAGAAAGCAAGACTTCATCCGAGAACAGTTCGTCATTCGATGTTGCTTCTTCATCCAATCCTGTTTCACAAACGTACAACCTGATTTTCCGAAACATACCAACTATTGTCCAACAATACCAACAACTACAAAAACAACAAGTCTAGCCACGACGTCGTGGCTACATACGTACTTACATTGACAGAGAGCGAGAAAGTTGTGCCACTCGCTTGGAGCGAGACTACTTCGGTGTTTGTCCGATATATGCATCGCAATTTCGACGGAGATTCAGAATTGAGAGGCCGTTGTTCGAACGGGTGGTTGCAGGTGTGGTGCGTCAAGATGATTACTTTTCCTTCAGACGAGATGCTACGGGCCGGCAAGGGTTAACCAAACTCCAAAAATGCACCGTCGCAATTCATATGCTCGCTTATGGGGCATCTGCCGACTCGGTTGATGAGTATTGTCAGATCGATGAAAATACGGCTCTTGAGTGTCTACAGTGCTTCTGTGACGCCGTTGTTGCTGAGTTCGGTCCAACATACATGCGCAGGGCCAATCCGGATGATTTACGAAGGTTGT